>JAOCNB020288167.1:0-16061 GCA_026546465.2 Palythoa caribaeorum
AACTGGCGACAAAGGAAAATTCTTGAGGCTTGGGAAATAAACTGTGCAAAAGACCCTCTCAACCGAGACGACGGAGCATTGCTCCCCAAGGAGTATTTGCACTTGACTTTGGAAAACAAGAAGAAAAGATGACACTAATTTTAGAATTTTAATTACTTGTCTTGTTTATATATTGGCTTTTAGATAGTTTATCTTTCACTTCCCCTGATACTTTACAAACATATATTTTTTAAACACCGGAGTTACGCATTTATTTATTTTTTTAATTTCAAATTAAGTTGTAGTGGTGTATGAAAGCATAGTTAGTATGATGAAAGTTAGTCTTATCACAGATTGCCTGAGTTTTACATAAGATCGTTTTTCGCATTATCCACTTTTGTTTCGTATTAGATCTTAGTGAAAAACTGAAAATCAGATCGATAGACCGTATTCATAAACGGCGGCTATTTTAGTATTCTTTTGCCTGTATTAAAATTTCCTTAATAGTTTCGTTCTTGATTTGAACTTTCAAAAGAATGAGGCAAGCTGGGCTAATTTGAATGTGGACAAAACTGAGAGTATTGCAACGGCTGCCTTTAATGAATAAGGTCTGTTGACAGAAATATTCCTGTTTTTCGTAAAATTTAAAAAAGTTTCAACCATATTTATTAGTCCAAGATAATATTAAACAATAAACCAGTTTACTCAGTTTACTCCGAAGTTGTCCTCTCGACAACCCACAGTTGGTTTTCTGGACTCTTTTTGAACTAAACAAAGTCGGCGCCCAGTTTACTCGCTCTGTAGAGGCCGCTTACAACAATTATGAAAACAACTTACCAAGCGCTCGGCTGGGAATAACTTTTAAACAGGACCCCTCGTTGAATGCGCATTCAAGTGAAAATGAAAGTACAAGAACCCAAGGAAACTATATTTGTTTATAAAGCGAGTTATCGGTTTGTAGGCATTTAAGTGTTTTTTAGAGGCAAAGAACGACCGACTTCCTCCATGACATAACTAGGGATTTTTTTGACGTCCAGTTTCGTTTGGCCGAGAATGTACTTTTCCAGTGGCTGGCAAACTTTCTATAGACAACAACAACAACAATAGTTTATTTAGTCCTCTTAGGCATGAGCAATTTGCATGACAAATAATATATTTTAGTAGTGGAGGAACACAGCTACTTAAAAATTGCATAGGCTAATAGATTCGTTATGTTCGTACGTGCTGGCATTTTTTGGTCATGTTTATGACTAACATAATAAACTACGCAGATGTTGGGAGAACACGAGAAAAACCTGTAAATCCAGACCCGAAGGCGACAATATTATGCCGCGAATCAATAGAAAAATATGTTTTATTACTTTTTTAAGATAACTTTAAAATCAGAACACCAAACTATTGCGAGTGAAATTTCTAGCCGTTGTTTACCGGTTGGTACAATAAAACACAGTTGTTTGACCAATCAAACTGCGGGTACTATTTTGGTTATTTTATGAACTTTGATAATGACGTAATGATCAAACTTACTGACCGCGGCAACAAGATATGGCATGGGACTAAGTTTTAGAAAAAATGTCGAAATATAATTCAACACTGATTTCAGAACAGGAATAATATATTGCGGAGTAAGGTTGAAACATGATGGAGTTTGATAATAAAGAAAATAGCCGATTCATTAATAAAGGTTTTGAATCGTTTTGTTTGATGATGACAATTGTTTTTCAACTCGTAACGAACGTTTCCGGCTGTCGCGGTTCAAAACATCTATTCTTTTTTAAGCAAATGTCAGAGATGTTTAAAAAAACGTTCAAAATAACAGTTCAGTAACAAACTTGACACTTTTTAAAGACCGCAGAGGGTCGGTAAACGGTAACAGCAATTCTGAGAACTATTTTCGTGTTTCAGAGTAAACAGTAGCGATATTTTAAATGGCAACCATGGGAGGAATAAATGTGAAAAGATCCATGCGAGATTGAAATATTTTCTGCGAGACGAAACTGCTAGCTATAGCAGGAGGACGGTAAACGGCAACGCAGCAATTCTGAGAACAGTTTTAGTGTTTCAGAATAAATAGTATAGCGATATAAAAACATAACGTTTCGGCGACGGCATGTCACCATTATCAAATGTAAATTATCTTTTCTACAAGTAACGTTACTGAATAAATTTACAACAATTTACATTTGATAATGGTGACATGTCGCCGAAACGTCGTGTTTTCATATCGCTACTTTTTGTTCTGAAATGTTTTTCCAAATCTTTCGTTATTAGAACTTTTAAGCATTTTTAGGGAGTCTAATCAAGAAATAAGTTCAAGAATATACAGCAAAATGAAATCATTCGAAAAAGATTACTAGACTGCTTTATTCCGATTAAAATAATTTATTTTCAAAAACAAGAAATACATTTAGATGTAGTTTATAAATTACGTTTCAAAACCTGAATATTTATTAACTTTATCATACTATAAGCATATAATGATTTGCTTATTTTAAGTTTTACAGTTCGTGCTACTAATTCTACTGCTGTTTCGCAGCTGTGGCAGGAAGCATTTCAATTTTTAAAAACCGCGGTCTAAACAACTCAACCATATCCAGGGGGATCTGGATATAGTATTAAAATGCACCTGATCGATTCAGATCTGTTCAGATGGCAGAATATCAATTTATGTGATCTAGTTTTCAACTCATATTTCTAGGGAATAAATATCTTTTGTTTGCGCAGAATCATAGTTATATTTGTTATATTTCCTTCAAGCAATCGTGTTGGAATGCAAACGTTTTCAGGTGAAACGGAAAAATTCGTTCAACGGGGGAAAATTCCCTTGTTCGCAGAAGCCAATGTGATTCAGCAGAAATTAAGTACCTGGTCAGCTAATTTCCTGCGCTTTTTCGTCCGTGTACGCGTAAAACTATATAATCTTGTACTAATAGTTGTTTTCAGCAATCAACTTAAAGAAATTAGTTTTTTTTTAGATATTTCAGTTTAATACTGATATAACTTTAAATCCTTTGTATATATTTCTAAGGGCGTAATACAATGCGTTCTTATTAATTAAAATTAACCTTTTTTCTAAATCCCTCATCAATCGCGGCTTGTAATTGAAGAAATTACAATTCGTGCACAAAATTTATGTTCAGCCAGGGGTCAGTGTTTTGCTGCTTTCTATAAAACTGTGTTCGAAACAAATCTCTTTCCTTCTTGGTTTTCTCAAGCTGTGTGTTTAGCTTAGAAAGTTCGTTTTGCAGTCGCATTATTTTGTTTTCAAGGGTTTCCTTGGCTTGTTCATTTTTTCTGCGTGAGTTTTGTGCATATATTCTGTTCTTCAGACATCTTCTTCGGTAGCGAATTTCAGCTGCTCTCTCTTTTGGTTCACCTAACAACAGTTTATTCAGTTTTTTAGCTGACATCTGCTGCAGCACGACGTCGGAGAAATCTTTCAATTCTTGTTTCGCGTGAGTAAACAATGTTTTCTGTGTATCCAACTGACTGCAAGTTGAATATGACACCGCAGTATCAGGTACCAGCGAGTTGCAAAGCGGATTGACATTCAAATTAAAATTTTCGGAAGCCACAAGTTCAGTTGTCATCGAAAAAAATGGTTCGTCACTTCGCTTCTCTTTTCCAGCATTTGACGCACAGTCCGTGAGCAAGACGGATAAATTTTCTTTGTCTAATTCATTGTCGAGGTTTTGAATTGCTTCTTCCATCCATCTCAAGCCTCCGATTTTCTCTCGTTCTGAATTAAGATCCAGTGAACTAAACTGACTCATTTTTATGTTAGAAAACCTGATAGAATTTCTTTCATTCAGCTTCAACCGCTTCGGAGAACGGTTTGACAAAAGTTTGCCCGGGATTACATTTTACTGGAAACGGCAGCAATCAGCAAGTGACGTATAGGGGCTTCCCCTTTCATCACTTATCATGTCACATGATAATGACTTCTCAGAATTTTATAACCGCGTCAGGCGTCTTTATAGAAACTTTTAATCAACGTTTTTATTTGCATTATTTATAAAAAAAAATATAATGAAAATAAAAAATTCAGAGAATAAACAGTTGTAAAATTTACACATAAAACTAGTTGAAAAACAATTTTTAGAAATTGAAATTGAAATTGAAATTTTATTTCAATTCAAACTTTTATTCCAAATTTGTATTAGGAATAATGCAATATCATATATTAGTATAAATACACAGATGATTATACAAAATCGCGCGCGCTGATTGTTCGACAAACTCAGACCATCGCACGATCATCACCTCCAGCGATTATCCAAAAACTTCGTAGCGGTGACTATTCGCCGATAATCACGTCGCCTTAGGCGACTAATTGTTAAAATAAAATAAACTATTCTGAATTCAATTTTAAAAACACAAAAGTTTAACACCGAATACTTAACGCTACAGTGAAGCTGATGCAATTCTTCGAGCAAAGCAATTTTTTCAGTATCATATAATCATTATGGTATTCAAATATCGATAAATATTATTTTTGTTCTAAATGTGTCACAAAAGCATGCGCTATGAACAAAACACCGGGTGACATTTTCTGAGCCAATTTCTCTTGTGTGGTGCAAGATTTCTGAGAAATTTTTCACATGAGCCCTTAAAAAATGAACGTAAAGCAAGCCGCCACACAAGGCGAAAACAGAGCAATGCTAATTCCGCCGTGAAGATTTTCGTCGGCAAAAGCGCTCAATAATATAAAAACATGTTTGATATTTTTTCGCTGCGCACCGTTTTCGAACGAAGTTTTCGCCTAATGTGCGGACACTGAACGAATTTAGCGATGGCGCCGATAACCTCCTGTCTTGTCTACGCATGCGTAACTCGACAATAGCATTGAAAATGAAGGCGTCCATGGATGTTTTTGTCGATAACAGCGCCCAGTGTGTGGGGAACAACCACATGCGCAGAATAGGGTTTCAGCCTAATGAGCGCCGCGCTGTTTTCGCTTAGTGTGGGGCTTGCTTTTCCCCTGGAAAAATCTAGAATAAAGTATATTCCCTTGTGAAGATTTTAATGCTTTTTCACGTATTTGTAAGTTTTATCACGCACTTGAACTAAACAGCTGTTCAGTCTGATCGCATCGTTTGTCACCAATGCCATAAGTTTGCAAAAACGAAACTCATCCAAACAGGGGATAGTTTTACCAAGCTGGGCAAACTGACCCTGGATCCACCACAGAATTTGCATTTGTGATATTCTGTACAAATCTTTCTTTCTCGGTTTCAGTTATCAATATGATATTCGTATATTTCGATTGCCGTATTGACCTATAGTTGGTCGTCATTACGTTTTAAATTGTTCAATTTCAAGTATTTTAGAGAAGAAAAAAGCATCAAGAAATCCATCCATCCATCCATTGGCAAGAAATGACACGAAACACACCCAGAATAGTATATTCCATATGGAAATAAATATTTCAGCAAAAAAGGAAGAATTCAGTTGACTCAGTGAGGCGGCGTAACAGAAATGATCAAACATGTCCCATTGAGATCATTTGGAAACGAAAAAAAAATAACTAGTCATACAAGATAGAAACACCAACAAAAGCAAATTCTTGGAATCCATAGACACAATGAAACCAGTCCTAAAGAAAAAACTATCGTGGATGCACACTGACAAACATCAAACAATGGAAAGCAACTTTTCCAAAACTCTCCAGAACCTGATAAGGACCGCGACTATAAAGTTAGAAAATCGCAACGAACTATGAACTCAAAAAAAAAAAAATTGAGAAACTAAAAATAATTATTGTTATTAATCTCGACTGAATCAGCGATCTTTTTTGCTCTTCATTCAAGTCAGTAAATGTTATCAAACCGTAAGGAGACGCGAACTGAAATTCTCAGTGCAAAGTGAGGGAATAATTCATGAAACCGCTAAACCCCGTTAAGTGTAATCCCGGGTAAAGGCACGATAAATGTGCCTTCCACCGGGGTGTCTCTCGATCCTTCCAGCCGTATATGCTGGCTATCGTCCGGGTAAAGAGCAGATATATTATATCCTCACTGGCACTAAACTACAATCCCTTTGTGGCACTTTTAAGAAGCTGGTTCTTATACAAGTCTCGTTCGTTTTGCGTCCGGTTCAGTTCTGCTTGAACCCGAAGAAGTTCGTTTTGAAGATTAGCTATTTGACTCTTCAAACACTGTTTCTTTTTCAACTCCTTAACTCGAGAGTTTTGTGAATATTCGCGATTTTTCAAGCTTCTCCTTCTTTTCCTGATCTTTGAAGCTTCTTCCTTTGGTATTTCGCTCACGAGTTTATTCAACTCCTTGACTGTGAGATCTCGAAGCTGAACTTCCGTCATTTGTGAGAACTGGTTTCGCTTTTTAGTATCGTCAGTGTCCGGAGTATTGATCGTGCGATTCGTTTCCGACTGAGTTTCATCTGATTGACTTTCGTAACAAGCGGAGAACATCGAATCTTTTGTCGCAGTTTCAAAGCCACTTGCAATAACTGAGTGAGGGCTGCTTTCGTGTTCTCTTTTGGGTGATGCAGTTGCTGTAGCAAAAGATTGCAGCGAATTTTCTTGCCACAAATCTTTCACTATCATCTGTTGAGTTTCGTCGTCTATCCAAGTCGGTATTGAATCGTTCAGAGAAATTTCTAGTGAATCGCAAGATTGATTTTCCAAGCTTGATTCTGGGGCATTATGGTTCGAGATGGAAAATCCTGTCAAGTCCATTTTGCTGTGAGAAAATTAAATCGATCTACATTTAAGTTCGATAACGACGGATTTTTGTTCACACTTTGCCGTCGCTTTGATGTTGCGTACCTATTAAGAGCCAATCAGAACGCTACAAAAATGGGGGATTCCCCGTCACTGTGTTTCTCAAAATTGAAGCTCTGCTGGTTACCAGCTGCGGCTGGAATTCTTGCATGAATGCATGAAGCATTTTTAAAGTTAAAACAAAATTAATAAAGCATCTATATTTTACTGTTCATTATATGATCAAGAGAAATTTAAATCAAAGAGCAAAGTAATATTGATATCAAAATTTCATTTTTCAGTTGACAATTGTTTTCATTTTTTTCAAACGTAAATAATCTTAGTGAAAGATATTTAGAAAATACGTAATTAAGAATAAAAATAAACGCATAAATTATAACCGACGTTTCAAAATCATCGTGACTTCATTATTATCAAGGATTTTAATTTCAGTAAGACATACGAATCTCTTTTATATACAAATGAATTCGTAAGTTGCCCAGTAATATATTCTAGCGCATTTGCAAGTTTATTTGTATGTAAAGAGATCTATGTCACAATGGAGTCACAATGTCAATGATTCCAAACCGTCGGACATACGCGTTTTTTTTAAACTACTTAAATAATTTTAGACGTGTCAAAAAACGAACAGCATGTTTTTCATACGAACAACTTTATAAGAACATCAAACGAAAAGTGCTCAAAATTTTTATACGATATCATATAGTATAACTAGCCCCAGGGCCTGCCATTTGCGAGACGAGTGATTCAGTGCTCTCTCGCGCCTTCACCATTGCTCGCGCAAAACTTTTCTGAGATTAAGAAGAGCAATAATCGCTTAGCTATTTGGTAAAAATCTCTCACTTCGTATGAGAATACAGCATAAATTCCTTTTTTTATTCGTCTTTTAAGATTAAAATTTATTTTTTGTGTTGTTTAATTTGCACTTAGAATGAGAGAATGGAATACAACAGCGAAAACTTAGGAAATACAGTTGTGTTACTTGAGGTATTTTTACCGCTCAGTCAATGGGAAAATTGCTCACCTTAAATACCAAATGGTTTTATAAGGCCACGTAAAAAAAATAGTTGTTTCTTGTCCGAACGTTTTTCACAAAGGAGGCGGGCGGTTCTTACTATTTATTATATCGAAAATTTTTACTTTGCTTTACTTACTAACTGGCAAATAGTCTGTAGTCTACCATGACTTCTCAGTACTAGTGAAGAGGCTAAAGTGTACACAAATAAACACGCCGTTGCTGTGTACTACGCAAACACTTTATATAAAGAGAAGTACTCAATATGCTATGGTACAACTATAAATCTATGTTCCATTGCTTGAGCTCTTAACGCAATTCCAAATAGCAAATAACAAAACAAAAAAGGAAGCAAGAAACAACTAATTTTACTTACCTTATATATCGGAGCTTTTTAACTGGCCAGGAATTTTTCAAATAACATGCCCTGCTACATATAAACAAGGAATGTGAGTTAAAACTAAGTAATATCTTTGGCGAGACGCAAATTAAAATGCAAAAGTGTTAAAAAGTTACGAGTTCTACACTTTAATTCCTTAATAAATTCCTAAGGGCGACAAGTTGTAGTCGCTCTGTTCGGCAATGCGCGTGCTGGCCAATGGCCAAATGTCGGCGTATGAAACCAAAACAATCAGCATGCATAAAACTGATCACAGTTAGAATGAAACACAGCGCCTTGATTCTTAATAATTGCTGGCCTTTTTTCCTTGGGTCTAAAAACACCCCGAGTTGTTTGACTCTTAAAAACAGCTCAATGTCAACACTGATGCTAGGGCTTTTTAAGAGCTTACAGCACCTGTGGAAACCAGCAAGCTTATCTTTATACTCTACAATTTATTATTATACTTTATTATCATCTTTAAACGGCAAAAAAATTTTTGAGAATCCTTATTTGCTAGTTTCAATAAAAATGTAGATTCTAAATCAACAGTGCCATCAAAACAATCATATACTGTGACTGAAGTATAGACATTGTTTTGATGGGCGGATTTGTTGGAATCTAAATTCTCTTGCATGCAGGAGGTCCCTTGTGCATGAAACGAACAAATAAGGAAGTTTAGTGAAGTTAGTTTAGTATGGAATGAGCACAAATATGTGTCGAAAACAAAAGACACTCGGATCTCTGATATTGGTGACTTTAATACTACTTAACTATAAAACTATGCGTTTTATATACTGAATCTGTGTTTTATTTCTAAAGCCTCTTCGAGAGCCTCGAAGAAAAAGAGGCTTCAAAAAGCTTTGAATTTGATTTTTTTTTTACGAATCTTATTCCTCTGACGCCCATTTCATAACATATATGGCCGTCGTACAAGCGTGTGTACTCAAGACTCAAAATGCTCAAGTGATCTGTTCGACCTTGAGTGATCTTCAAAATTACGACGTCCAATGAGGTACAAACATGTGTCAAGCCAAATAGTCGCTCACAGCTTTGATAAGCTTGATAACTTCTTCACCAATAATGTCTAATTTAAGAACCTCTTAACAAGGGCGCGTGGAGATACGAATTAGTTCATCTTCTCCTGTTCAAAATCTTTCACTCGTTGGCTGCGATAGCTCCTGGACTGGTAGATCTTTTCAGCACTCCAGTCCAGGATGGATTCGTATCTCCGCACGCCAACAATTTATTTTATTAATAAGCATGTCTACAAATTCCCTTTCTAAAATACAGGCGCAGCATAGTTTGACATTTATTCCTCGTGGAAAAAATGCCATCAAGTTCTTGCATTCCGCCTATCCTTTGTCTGGCTTAGAGTTTAGTTACGTCATCAGCACAGCACAAATAATCTAGTGACAATGGATCTCCATATTTCCGAAGATGCTTATGACTTATGTTAATTTATGCGATAATTCAAAAACAATTTATCAGTGAACAATTGAAGCTCAAGCTGCTGTACTGATTCATATACCATTGTAGCGACGAATATTCGAGCGAACAAACCAACATTGAGACAGCTGACAAACAGATCGAAGGATTGTAAGATATCACTGAAATGGTAGTCTTTGGTCATGTCAAAAGAGTGAGCGAGTGAGGCTCAAATTGACGCATAAATTTAAAAAAGAGCAGTATTTAAGAATCAGTCAAAATTTACAGGTTTTAGAGATATTCAAACAAATTTTAGTCGCGCTCACTGTTATTGTAGTTATGTTTCGCTAATAATATCGAAAGGCATTTAAAATATTTCGAAACTTGCTATGAAATCAGCACCAAAATACTACGGATACTAAGGCCCGGGCAAATTCTATTGTTCTACCTTATTTGCATTAGATTAGGCACATGTGAAGTTCGACGTTTAGCCTGGGCCTAAACGAATGTTTTGAAATTTGTTGCTACGGTTGTTAAAAAATATTTAGTTTTCGTTTGAAAACTGAGAGTGCAAGTGTTGTCAGAGAAACTCTAGCAGATGAACAAAACAAAGCAAAATTAAAGGTTAAAATTTTGGTGTCAATTTTACGCTCAGTTCATGTTTACGAACTGAACAAAACAAATCGATTAAAACCGTGAATATTCGAAATAATAACTAACACTGTAATAGCTGGTTTCCTTTACAGAGAGGAAGAATTTTTCTTTCAATTTCAAGCGTTTTTATGTTGTGAAATATTTCTTGGGGAGAGAGGGAGGGGAGACATTGGCTTCAGAGGCAGTGTATTTTTTGCTCATCTCGGGACTACGTGATTCATTGCATGGTAATAATTTTAAAATAATGTTCAAAATAGTTCTTTGCTTTCACAGATCATAATAATCTTTATAAAGCAGTAAATTAAACTCACACAAGTATTGGAATATGTTTAAGTCGGAACTTCATCAAAGTAGAAATGTTGCCTTGGTCTCTGTCTTTTTCAAAGATATAACGCTTTAACCAGTTGAAAATAAAAGCTTGCCTGAACTAAAACAGAAGCACAAAAAACTTTCCACGGTGTGTGATTTAGCTAACTTTGATTGTATCTATAGTTACACTGCTATGGCTATTCACACATAAACAAGTTAAAAATAGAAATATTAGATGTCGAAAATGAACTTGGATCAGACCAGGTGTATCAGTACAACTGAAAAACAAATCCAGTTTTCACCTTAACTTTAAAAGCGTTTGCTGATAAGTTTTTATTTTTAACAAAATAAGAGTTGAGTATATCTTGTCAGTCTTGAGAACTAATTTTTTCAGTTTTTGATTGATGCCCGACGTTTAGACCATAGAACGCTGAAACAACAACAAATTTTAATATTTTCAAAGTCACACGATAAACTGTTTAAGTTAATCATGCGGCACAGAGTTATTTCTTTAACTAGAGTGATTTCGTCCTTAAGATTTCATACACGCAACTGGATGTTTTGATAAACAAGTGACAGCATTTTCCCGCGTTCCCAATGTCGGCACGTTTAATATTTGTAAAGTTCCGTGTTGTATGAATTTTACTGCAAAAGGGAAAATTCCCTTTTTTATTATCGGAAGCTAAGGTATGCAAAGAATGTTACTGTAATTCTAGTTTTGGTATAATTTCTGAACGTGAGAGTGGTTGAAATTTAATTCAAATGATCACCAGTGGAATAAAAATTCTTCTTCGTACATCTGGAAACCGAATTTTAAATATTTCTTTTTAAGATGTTTTTTGAAAGGTTTGTACGGCCACGCATGAACGGAGCTGGCTTGCAATGACGGAATATCAAGAATATAAATGCATGAATATGCTGCTGATAATCTCTCAAAGACAAAGTATTTGTTTAGCAAAGGACTTGATAAAATGTTTTCCCCCCAAATTCAAACGAGAAACGAGAAATTTAGGAATCCTAATTAAATAGAAAGACAACAAACTGGAATCTTTCTTTTACCAGTTGGCAAAGACAAAGTATATCCGAAACACGTGTACATAGAATTAGAACCTTCCAGTGGAAAACTACTTGTGACCGGCTCAAACCGGTTTTTAACCATCCACAATTTTAGCTAAGTCACATTTAAGCTCGTTAATGATACCTAAATAACTCTTAGTCCTAAAAAAATGATTTTTTTGTATTTTGATGTGTAGCGGAAAGTCGCGGGAAAAGATAGGCAAACAAAATTCATGTACAAGGAGCTGAAGCTAATAATCTTTACCTTATCAGTGAGTAACGCTACTCACTAATCAAATACGCAACAAGCAGTCGTATTTCAATATTTATTTGTTTATTGCTCTTCTTATAAATTATCAACGCAACAGTTTCAAGTATATGAGTTATACACCTTTTTTAATTATTACTTCGAACGCCAGACACAACCTGTTTAGTATGAACATATACAGCCCTAGGAAATGTGCCGCTTCACTCAGTCATTGTAATAATTATCATACTTAGGTATTTTTAACATAGCAACTCAAGAGTTTATCCTGGCTTTCTAATGTTTTTGACATCTAATATAACTCTCATCTGTGCCTCAAAGCATATTATTTCTTATTGTACAGTTTAATAAATATAAAAGTCATCTTTACCAAGTCTGAATACTAGTTGTAATCTTGTAGATTACGCGTCACTTGTTGAATAATTATCGCATTAGAAATATGTGGAAAAATTCAAAATCTAGTTAAGATTTAAATGCAGCAAACATCAAAATCCGTCGATCAAATCATTATTAGTCACTAGACTTACTAACTCAAAATCTTTAAATTCTAAATATGCAACGCAATTGAAAAACAATTTCAAAGAAAGAGAAATATGTTTACTGATAGGCGAAAAAACGCCGGGCAAGTTTGGGCAGCATCGGTTCGTTTCACAACCACATGTTCTGCTTTGTGTAAAAACATGACTCCTTTCAACTTGAACATTAGTCATAAATTCCACAAATTGGCCCAACTGCGAGGGGACTTGCAGCCATTTTTTACTCCAGTACATTATGCAGGTTCATTCAAACTATACTAAGTTTTACTTTGAAATATTTTTCGTCTGCAGCAAAGCCTTGAAACGGTCTCTCTCTTTCGTTGTCTCTTCCAACTCTTTTCTCATTCGGCTCAGTTCTTTCACAAGTCTTTTCACTTTGTCTTCAAGATCAGTTTTGCACTGCACCCGTCTCGCCCTGCAATCTTGAGCATAACTTCTGTTTTTCAGGGATCTTCGCTTTTTCCTGAGCCATTTCGCCTTATCCTTGGGCAGCTTGCGTAGGTATTCGTTTAGTTTCCGTACAGGTAAATCACGCAGTTCATTGTCGCTTAGTTCATACGCATTCTCCGGCGGACTAAGAGGGTTTTCTAACGGAGACTGAGGACTGCTGTCGTTTGGAGTGGAAGGATTTAAAGAGATGTCTTCATCTTCGTCCTCACTGACACAGTTGAAATTCATGTCTTGTGTCATCCATGGCGATTCAACGGCGCTTTCTCCAAAGTTGGCTGTGTTCAGTAAACTCTCTATTACATTTTCGGGCGCCGGATCATATTCACAGTTTTCGGGTGTCAAAGGATAAAAAGACTCGCTCGAGAAATCCATGTCGACCAAAAACACTTGATATCGGAGGCAATGAGCTATCTTTTAAACTCTTTGCGTGAGTTTTGTCAACCTTATTTACAGCCCAACCAATCAGATTCCAGTTTACTCATTACCATACGGGGAATCCCCGACAGAGCAGTCAGAGTTGAATATTAATTTTTAAGGCAGTGTGGGAAATATTCAAGAAATCTTTATATTCAGCTGCAAAACCTTCCAACTGGAGAAATCTCTCAAGATAAAATGAAATAGATTCGTTACTTACCCATTTTTTGCTTACTTCAGTATGCCTGAAAAGTTTTGACTTCGTTCAATTCATTGACTCATTCGCTCGCTTGCTCAACAATACGTATCACTGTGTCAACTCTGTCGCCACCAATATATGCTCTCGTGTTCGATTCTTTACTTGAAGTCATAATTTATCGTAAGCCGAGTGAATCAATGTTTTTAAAATCGTGACGCAAAAACTTGTTTTCGCTCTCTTAATACAAAAAGAGCGTACTCTAGTGTTTGAATGAGACGAGTTACTGGTATCTGAAAATAATATATTTGACATTCAAATAAGTTAGAGAAGAGGGAAAGTCCCTTGTACTTTAAAACATAATTTACATTTGACCCAGCAAATTTTTACAAGCCTCGTCACTACAAAATATCCAGCCTGAACAAATAATTTGCTTGACAATCAGTTTGATAATTCGAAAAAATGACTTCTTAGCGAATGAAAACAACAATTCTATGAAGAAATTGCTAAATTTTCAGCTTGTTGCAGCAAATTTGAGTTTTAATTAATTCCTAATTTTAGATTCGGGGAAATTCCCTTTCGCTAAACAAATGATCCGTAACGCCATTTCGATTTCGAAATGACAGTAATTTTATACTTGGACAACTGAAAGCACTTTTTCGTTTCTGATAAAATATATTTTTATTTGACAGCTCAAAATCTAGAGAAATAATTTAAGAGTACATGTCACCATTTACCAAACATTAACAAAAAAAAGTGGCAACAGTCAAAAAATCGATTCGGCTCATATTTTCATGGTAGGTAGGCCTCTATGAGAAACAAATCACTGCATGGTTAGTTTGGCTCAATATCGATTTATTTTGGAGAAAATCGATAATAACAGAATTTCGTCAAAATGAAGCTTTTGGACCTCAAAATTTGGGACCAAATTGGAAGCTTCGTGTAACGAAATAAAACATTCTACGCCAATAAAAACTACAAAATATCGAAGAACAACACTTTATTAAATAGTAACAGCAATTTGGGCCTTTCGTGTCCATTTGCTTACCCACAGTAATTCAATTTATCCGACCTATTTTTAACTAGATTAAATATAGGTAAAAATTAAAGCATTATTAAAGTATGTGCTACATAAAATAATTGGCTGAAAATCTGGATTTCGGAAGACGAAATGTTGTTCTTTTAAAATCTCCAAAGGGTTTTATGGGGAAATGATTTAGCGTGAAGAAATCAAATTTCGAAGTTGAACAAAATGCGCCATTTTGGCCACTGCCGAGCATTCCTCTTAATTAATTCGATATGCTCTCAAACAAGCACAACTTGAAATGTTTCTTTCTGTACATTCAACATAAGACAAAGTTAGCATGAAACGATGTTTTTTTATATTACAGCACCAAAATTAAAGGTCTCAGTCCTATATTTGAAGCACTATTCGCAGAAAAGGTTTCTCATCTTGCTAATTTTCTACTGAAATCGACAACTCCGAAATCGACAACTCCGCTAAAAATAACTTCATACCGTGACACCAGCCTTCACAGTTGAAAATTATGTCTTAGAAACACGGGCAAAACCGTTGCAGTTATGGATGCGTGTTGCTCGTTCAAGGCTTTGCGGATAGACGTGACAGAAAGCAAGACACAGAAATAGTCCTCCTGTTAGCCTGTTCAAAGCCAACAGACAGATATAGAAGTAGCAGGAAGTAGTCTCAGTATTTCCGGGACAGTAGACAAAGTAGAACTCATTCTGAGCTGAGCAGCAATATTTACTCAACCTCAAAGTATAAATTCGATGACGATATGTCCACTACACCGCCGTCAAAGATTGGTTTAGGTCTGATAAGAGGATCAAACAAAAAGTGTCGAGTTCCCAGTGAAGTATCCAAACACGGTAAAGGACGTAAAAAGTGGCAACAAAAGCTGCGAAAAAGGAAGAGAGCTGTTCTTTTGTCCAGAGGAGCGATGTATCAAGTCCTTCCAACAATTCTTGTCCCTGGAAAAAATCTGGATTACGGTAAACACAAGTATGCCTTGGAACATGAGACACTGTACGACAAGGGAATGACAAAGTACGCTGCTAAATGGAGCATGGTGCTGGTGTTGTTCCAGAGACTGTCGATGAAGGTTCATACCAAGCATTGGCAGATGCAAGCCCAACGCTGACAATGGGATGAGCTTTGAAGTCTGTAACGGTAAAAAGAAAAAACTTTACTGAAGATCAAAAAGCGTATCTGACTGAAGTGTTCCTTGCAGGAGAATGCTCTGGCCAAAAGGCTGATCCCTCCAGCAAATCAAAGGCAATGCGAAGAGCGAAGCACGAAAATGGTTCACGTATCTTTAACAGGAACGACTTCCTCACACCTTTTCGAATCTCTGGGGTTTTTCCTCGCTTAACAAAGAAAAAACTTACACAACTGGTAAATCTGATGATAAAAATGTTGAAATAAATGACCAAAAAGAAAGCAAGATATCAAAGAGATTGCAAACCAAGTAATGGAGGATTTTGGACTTCAGCATCCTATCATGTTTGACAAACACAGCATCTGTGAAATTGAATGTCAGCCAAAGCTGTCAAAGTTTTCTGTAGGAATGCTGCGGGAGATTTGTATCGCTCTGGGACTAGATGTACCTTCAATAACCAG
>JAOCNB020288572.1:0-16061 GCA_026546465.2 Palythoa caribaeorum
AATAATAATAATAATAATAATAATAATAATACTTTTATTTATATAGCGCTATATACACTATTTGCCCAAAGCACTGTACAATACTACTAAAAAACCTCAGTAAACTCTATTTACAAGATAATAAAAAAGCATGAAAATTTACAAATATTGCATTACAAAGTATAGTAAAAAGAAAAACATAAATAATTACAAAAATGCCTGTTTAAATAAGAAAGTTTTCAAATTTGATTTAAAAAGGTTGAAAGATTTTTCTTGGCGAAGAGAATTGGGCAAATTATTCCAAATTTTTGGACCTGCCACTGATAAAGCGCGATCTCCGTACGTAACAGTGTTTGTTCTCGGTACTACCACAAAATTCTGTGAAGATCCTCTCAATGATCGATAACATACTTTATACTTAAATAGTTCCGTTATGTAAAGAGAATCGTAGAACCGTAGAATCATATTTAAGTCAACGTTTCGTTGTTCTCATGACACTGTCATCAGGTCAAAATATAATGTTTAACAGATAACAAGAATATTAATGTTCAAGTTCGAATTCAAAGTCCCCAGAATTAAGGTAAAGAGTTCTGCTTTTATCGAGTCACTTTGAACATTTAGACACGGTTTGTGATCGCGAATAAGAAACATTTCGTATTGAAGACAATGAAATTTGCCGGAGTATTTCTTAAGAATGCGAAACATGTTATATGGTGTATTATAATGATGTGATAACAGCATGTAAACAAACGGGTGTGATTTATTCAATTCCATGCAAAGACTGTGAAACTAAACATATCGGTGAGACTGAACGTCCCCTTGTGACAAGACAATAAGAACACCAGAGAAGTTTACTGCTGGCAACAAAAGATTCGGCTTTAGCAGAACATGTCTATAACAACAACAATCATTCAATTGACTGGAACAATAGTAAAATCATCAACAAAGAAAGTCATTGGTTTAAAAGGAAATTAAAAGCAGATTGGATGATTGAACCAATTGAAAAAGCTATTGCTAATAGAGACAATGGAAGAACATTGCGAGAGTCTTATAAAATATTATTTTGACATTATTGTTTTAAGTACTGTAAATTTTATTATCATAACTAATGTTTTTTCGCATAATTCTTAATGAGGTTACATGTCGCTATAAATAGTTCCAAGTAGCTGGTTGTATTACCATTTATCCTGACGATGGACGCATAGTCCGAAAGCTTGATTTTTAAATTTAAATTTTTTATTGCTGGAGAAACATAATTTTTATAGTATGAAACCACCCAGCAGCATTTCACCAATTTTAAATGTTATATCAGATGTTATTGTTCTTGATTAATGTTGACTTTGGTTGTGATGAAATATTGATCCAGATCTTTTTATGCTCAACTGTGACAACTTTACCCTAATCCGTTTACCCTACTTTACCCTAAAGAAGGACTTGAGTCCATAACGTTGTAAATCAACTTTTTTAATTTCTAATTGTTTCTGTCGAAACAGCTACGCAGTCATCACCATTATATATGTTTGTTTGTGGTTTGCAAGCCTCCGTCGATGAAACAAAAAACACAGGCGTCTTAACGCCATCACACACGGTTCAACATTTATGGGCATAGTTTTGGCCAACACTGTTCTTTACAAATGTTGAATTGTGTGTATGTGTTGAAGCAGATGTTGAGACACAAATTGACCCCCATAAATGCTGAAATGTGTGTATGTGTTTAGGAACAAAAATTGAGGCACAATCAACATATTGAGACACAATCAACAAAATCAACATGTTGAGACACAATCAACATGTTGAGACACAATCAACATGTTGAGACACAATCAGCATGTGGAGGTACAATCAACATGTTGGCCGACATTGTTCCCCATAAATGTTGAATCGCGTGCATGTGTTTAGGAACACTAAGACATTGAGACACAGTTAAAAACTGTTAAAAAAAACTGGCCAAAACTGTTCCCAACAAATGTTGAATCATCTAAACGTGATTGGGGACAAATGTTGGAGCACAATCAACATGTTACCCACACATGTTGAAAGAGAGTAAACAGGTTCATTCTTGGCAACATCGTGGAAGATGAACAGAATTTAATAAATCAAAACTGACTTATCACAGTTTCAGTCATAGCGGCCGTGAGTATGGAAACGCGGAGAAGACAGTTGAACAATAATTAAAAATAATTATATCTTTTGACATAAAGGGTGACATTTTCTGAAGGAGATTATTTAACATTTCTTCATCTGACCTCACGAACCTTTTGAACAAAAAGGGATTCTGTAATTATTAAACGTCTAGTGTTGTTCCCCTGTATATGAGAATCAAATACGCAGCGCTAAAAATGTCATATCTCAAGTTCTCTATTCATCGTGAGTACGGGCAGAGCAAATTTGTATACCGTATTTTCTCGATTAAACGCCCCCGGCGTTTATTTAAAATTGACCTCAGGGACTCGGGGTTAATTTGAAGCCGGCGTTTAATCGGGGTCCGGCGTGTATTAATGAAGTAAAATTTTAACGACAGCGAGCACTATAACAAAAGAAAGAGAGTGCGTCAGTCATAACAACAGGAACGTGAACATTGCTGTAAATTTTCAATTTTGTCAGTTTGTTGTACAGCATACATCGCAGTTAATGTTACGCCAGACTTGTTCGTTAAGCATTTATTAAAATAACAAAAGCAGTATACCGTATAGTAAGTGTTATAGCAGTGCTTTTCTAGTGAATATCTGTACTTGTTGGATTGTTATCTGTACTTCTTTTGTTTTCTAATAAATCTCTATTGTCGAATTTTCAACTGCATAAATTTGAAGTTGGCGACACGTTTACGATTGCGCTTTAGGGGGACTGGGCTATGATGTGATTCCCGACATCTGGATCACAAATTATCACCGACATAAGAGTTAAAGGTTTTTGACTCAAAAGAATGTTTTTAAAAACTATATATACCAGAAACACGCTTTGGAATTCTCGACCCTTTTTGTTAAGAAAGTACGTATTGCTAAACAGGACAAAGTCCAGGAATGACGTCACCACCCATTTCCCCGAAAACGAGGTCATGAAACAAGAAGGCCAACAATTTTGCTAATTTGAGCCTTTGTAGAAAAACAAGGCTTTTAATAAAATCAAAAAGAGATTTACTGAAGTACTTCAAATTATATTACATCCATTTCGAAATCACAGTCAATCTGTGCGATCCGATTGGCTCAGAGCAGTGTGATTAATTCCTAAATTGCACTATTTTAAACTCTAAATTGCATACATATATATATACTATAAATCGCATATTTAAAAAAAACCGGTTCCTTGATAAATAAAAATGTTGATTTTTAGCTTTTCTTGTTGTGTGATTTTAAAATGGATGTAATAAAGTGATAATTGAACTTTGTGTCGTGCAGTTTTGGTCTAAAATCATATTTGCGACTTCAAATCAAACGAGCGCTATGTGCTCGTTTGATTTTAAAACCAAACGCATGATTTCAGACCAAACTGGACTCAACTCAGTTCAATTACCATTATAAATAATTTGAGCCGAAAAAAGTTATATAGTTTTAGTTGCACATAAATGCCTAAAGTTACAAAAGTTCGGGTTAGACCATTGAGATCACAACAGGAGTCAATTCTACCAGCTTCTACAGCTGTTAGAATTGCACACCAAGTGAGCAGTATCACGATTCATAAAAATACACTTCCCTTACCCGTCTGTCAACCCCACAGGGCAAGTGTTTCGTTTGAGAATACAATATCTGCCAGACGGCCACTGTCCAGCTCCCTCAGAGTCGGTTTTCATACAAAAGTCTTGTTCAATGCCTGGTAAAACAAAATGACACAGAACAAAAAGTTTAACTAAATTTATTTTTGTAAGAAATCATAAAATAAACAATATAATAGTTTTCACTTGGATCCCATTCTCTTCCTCTTCAGTCGTTCCCGTTCAAACGCTGCACTTCACATGGGCGGACTCAATTGATTGGATTAAAGTTGGATGACTGTATTTTAATTGGCTGAGGCACTCATCGCTGATTTTGAAGGTCACCATTTAACAGTTCCTGAAAGGTAACCAAGCCTCTACATGAAACCGAGGCGAAGGTTGACCTGGCACAGAGAGCTAGAAATAAATATCATAAGAAAGAAAGGTTTGAGCATGCAGATTGTTTCCACTTCTTTAACTGTGCGACGTCAACCTTCGCCTCCTCGGTTTCATGTAAAAGCTTGGTTATCTTTCAGGAACTGTGAAACGGTTTATTTATTGGATTAAAGTTGGATGACTATATTTTGATAGGCTGAGGCACTCTCCCCGGCTTTTGAAGGTCAAAAGGCCTGAAGAACGATAGAAGATTGAACAGACCATCGCTTGGAAGGAGATGAAATCTATTTCTTAAAGCCAAAAGTTTTAAATTATTTTACCTATTTACGTAAATTAAATCCAGATGTAAATATAAGCTATAGATATTGTTAAATTTTAAACTTTGAACGTGAGCGAGGACAATGTTTGTTATAGACCTCTCAGCATAACTATAAGCCATTTTAATATTCTTTTTCATTATATGGCAGGCTCGCTGAGCGGGCAAGATGCAGCGAATTCTGTCACCGACCTTGGTCTTGAGTTAAAAAGTTAAAATAATATGCTACCCCAAACAAGGCGAGCTTTACAGCCCCAGGCAAATTATCAACCTTCTCTTACATAACTCAAAACAATAGAACTGGTAATGAGAAGCAAGGAATTGATCAAGTGAAATAAGCTGTGGAAGTTGAAAAGCCAAATTCTCCCAAACTGCTTATTTAAGAAGTATGGAACTCAGTTGGGAGAATTTAAACAACACGTCATTTGTCGTTTTGGGGACTTAAAAGGTTAACTGAAGACAAGGGAAAGGAATATTAAAATGGCGCCCAGTTTGAAAGAGGTCTAAAAATATCATCACCTTGATCATTGACCTCTCCAGCTAGATGAGAATTGGGGTTCACTTTCTTGGGAGTTTTTGACTGAAACCTTCGTCCTTCAATCCAACCTTTGGGACAACCGTTCTGAGGTTTCGGCAAACCGTATTGTCCAGCCGGCCAGGCGTCTTTCCCTGCAACAAAAAACGTTCACTCTATTATATATCATTTTAACTTTTCCCCCTTTCTGGATAAAAAGGGGTTCTGTTGTAAATGTTGCTACAAACCGTTTCAATTAATAAGGTAAAATTCCTTGAGTTAACCAATTCATCAAGCTGTCTTACGACAGATAGCCTCATAGCAATCCAGAAATTGAATTATCGTGGTTGATCAACTGATACGTAATCAGTAGTATAGGTTATGGATTCAATTTCCTAGACTCAGAAGCTTTTCTTCTGGGAAATGCTAGTTGAGAACAAGTGAATCTTCCTAATATAATGATCAATTGAGACACCTTCGACTGTATTAGATAATAGATAGATAGTTTATTAAAAACTGCATCCAGCCAAAACCTGAATTACTCAGTTAATAGTCATTTGATAGGGCTGAATAAATGAAGATGAATCACTGTGACAATAGACCTAATTCGCTGCCCTCAATGTTTTCCCAATACAGTCCTCTTGGGAAATGAGGTTCTTTGTTTAAGCTGAACATCCTTTCGTGTTTTTCTCATTACCACATCTGAAACAAAAAACCTTATTTCCTGAGAGGACTGTATTGGGAAAATATTGAAGGCAGCGGATTAGGTCTATTCCCCTCGGGAGGCGAGAGTGGCAAAATTTTAACCAACAGAACTTCAAGAACAGGGACGGACAAATCACGAAGTGCTGAATATCTGATATCATTCTTGAAATACATACATACACCGCCATGTTCGATTATCCTACTGTCAAGACAGATCAAACTGTACCCGTTGATGGCAACAACATTATCTTGTATGTTATCTTTGAGCCATCATAGTCAAACCGGCATGATCCGAATTTGCATAGCTAATACAATGTTGGCTTTCCTTTTTATTCTGGCGCCAAAGGTTAAACGTTGGAAATTAAAATAGTTGGCACAAAAGTTCTTTCTGACCCTTTCCTCGTGCTGATCTCGTTTGACTTGGTCACTGCACTGCTTCTACTTGATGTAGCTTGCTGGGATATGGGTCTGTAGCAGACTTAAAAAGGACAATGTTGTTGTCGCACAGTTGATCGCTCTCGGGTGCTGAACTGGCTTGATAGTGAAGCGGTGAAAAGCTTCTTTTAATTTTACTCGATTTTCCCGCCCGCCCTTGATACAATAGCCGAAACATTTTGAGAAGTCCATTATAGAAATAGTTAGGTCGAATGTTAGCCATGATGTGCGTTGAATAAACAGCAAAAATATTAAAAGTTTTAAGAGCTATTTAAAGTCATTACCAAAGTCACTTACAAAGAGAAAGGTAAAAAAGTCAACGGAGTGACTGACCCTCCTACGGTTTGATATAAATACAAGTACAGAGTAATGTTTGGAAGGGAAACCTTAAGAGGACATAATTTACCTTTTGAATAATACCAAGTACAAAATATTTAAGGAAAGGTAAAAATTAGTGACCCGTTGACATTCGGTATCGCTTTATAATCATATTTTTGGTTCAATTTTAAATTTTCTTGGTCCAGTTATAGTAAGAAAAGGGTAACACACCTGTACGTCATGCCGTAGGATACACAAATCACAGTCAAGGGAACGAAAAATCCTCCGGTGACCAAGAACCAGATGTAAGTTTTGTCAGTTACTTCTTGAGACGCCCAGTCGGGATGACAACTAACTCCTGATGGTACAGGAATAAACCGGTTCCACCCAAACATTGGAGGAATAGAAAGCGCAATGGATATCACCCATATTGCCGTGATGCTCAGGAGAATACGTCTTTTGTTTAAGCGGTTTTGAGGATAAGAAGGAACTGTAATCTTGGTGATACCTCGGTATTGACTGACGCTCATCAGAGTTAGGGTCCAAATACAAGCAATACCAGTTGTAGCATTACTAAATGCTATCCAGTCACAACGGAGAGGTTCTTCCATGGCGACCTTGAAATCTCTTAAGTGGTGTGCCAGGGAAATAGTATATCCAAACGAACATATAATGATATTGGACACTCCAAGATTTATCATCAGATACGAAATTTGCTTATTACGATGCTCAACTTGTCTAAGGACAATGATCATGGCAGTATTGCCCAGAAATCCTAGGGATGTCACCATGATCATCAATGCCGCATAACTTGTGTAGGAGGCATCACTTATTCTTACCTCTGCGTTCTGCTGCATTTCTAGTAGAAGAGTTAAATACAAGTGTTACTTTACAAACCTAATGAACAATAAAAATAATAATTTGGATTGTTTTTGGAATTTCATGCATTTCTTACAACATTTGAATCTGTCGTCATTGACCAGGTAAACATGTCCATAAAATTTCTCAAAGGTGCGGTTGAATTTTCATCATGCTTGCTTATCTACAAACTGTAGCAAATTAATTTAAACATTTTGTTCGTATGAATGACGTAGTTTACCTATTCTAAGCCTTTCTTTCTTTGGTAATTTCCACGACCTAGCCGCATACTTTGCACTCGGTACCTACTCTTCCTAGATAACAAATAAATAAATACTCGTACATTCCATAAAGCATAAATTGCTGTTTTTTCGGTATGACGGTTAACTTTAACTTTTTGATCTTTCAATACACGCAAGACTGGTCCTTGCCCGTGATCATTCGGTGCCTTTTTGGCACGCTTCAAGGCAAGAATTAAGTAACTGTTTTTTAACATTTAGTATTCGCTTGCTCGTTTAGATGATTTCAAAAGCTATTTTTTTGTCTTCCCGTTGCTCGTCTTTCAAGCAATATCATAATATAATATCGGGTGGAAAGGTCAATACACCAAACGGAGAAGTTCATGGTTACTACCTTATATATACTTTCGCACACAAGGGCGTTTATACACTGTAGAAGTCTTCTCGCTACAAATACTCAAACCTTTTTTTTGTAATTATCAAACGGACTTTTAGGTCACTTATAGCGCCAAAAAGTCTTGTGTTGTATTCTTTGTCAGATCAACTACTCAGAAATTAGCTATTTTGATGAAAACCTTATCACGAAGCCGTGATCTTAGCCAATCATTGACGAGAGATTAGAATACTGTAGCGAATACTTCTTTGTAAATTGACAAATTAAAAAAAGCTGCTACAGTGTTTTGAATGAATTCATTAATTTGTTTACAAACCGAACAGTTGTTGATTTACAAGGAAGAAGATTATAGGATTTCTGAGTTGAGTTTGAATTTAATTCCTGATTTTAAGCAATATTTTCAATTGTTTTAACGTTTTAACCGGAACGGTTGGTCGCTGAAAGTAAATGTTTTATATCTAGATAGGATACAACCGGACGTAAACATGTAAGATATCAAACAAAAACATAACAAAAACATTTTAGATCACAAATATAAAGTTCAGAAACTGGTAAAAAACCTATTTCACAAATCAACTTAGCCAGATGTTTTGTAAGTTACAGGCAACAACTGGATGTTCGAAAAACATTTTTCACTCTAGAAAAACATCAAGGGTTTTAGAAATCTGAAACAATCTGAAACTTCTCTCCCTGTGAACCTAAAATAAACTATGACTTATAACTTTTGTAATTTATAGACTCTGTTGCTAGGTTTCAAAATGAAAATATTTATTGCAACTTATTTTTGTTTCTGAACAATACTTATATTTCAAAAACATAAAAACTAAAAACCACAGAAATCAATTTTGAAAATTAAATCAATTTTTTGTTCCTTTTATCAGAATTTTTCATATCTAAAGCTGCTAAAAGCGGCAGAATTTTTGTTTTGACAGAAGAACCTTGATTTAGCTTCTGAACTACGGAAACAGTAAGTGCTTGAAGTCAAAGAAGCAGCTGGAAAAATTTCAAATCACTTACTGATCTAATGATAGTAAAAGTTTGTCTTTTATGCCAAATCCATAACTATCAACCATCACAAAACTATAGCTCTTCTACACTAAACGAACTGCATTTTTAAAATAATTCCACTTTTTAAGTAATTGAATAAAGCGTTATAAAAAAGACATTACCCATCGAGCAATCGCATGTACACGTTTTAACGTTTGGTCCGTAACTTTTCCAGTTTGTTGTTGTATTTTTATTTAGACGTGGTATCTATCTCATTGCTTTAATAGAATATTTAATATTTCACTTTCGGGTGCTTTGCAACTTTTTTATTTAGTTTTATTGAATTCTAATACCTTACGATATTGTAATTTTTTTATTGTCATGGTACATTCTAATGTCTCAAAGTTTCGTTTTACCTTGTAGATATTGAAGTAGATTCTAGACTATAGATAACTCAAAACGTGTAATAATAGAAATGCATCTTAGCAAATCAGCAGGCGACACAAACAAGTCAAAGCTAAACCGCAGTTGGGTGCCAATCTCTTGACCCTAAAGCACAAAATTTGATCACAGCCCAGATCTTGAGCCACGCCGCTTTTCAAAGTCTCCAAGCATAATTCGTACGTGATAGACTAACTGAAAACAGTCCTGTTTTGTCAGTAACAAATAGAGCCACACCTCCACGAAGTGATCGCTAGATCCCAAACGCATTTGTAATGTACTTACCGATATATAAACACTAACATCTTTTCTATATCTCATAGTTCTAAATTTCTTAATATAATGCTCCAGTGTAAAATTGTTAACACACTAAATTTTTATACCGAACGCCTAACTTTGGTCTTTAGTTCTAGTGTTCTTAAATATTTGTGAATTCAGCCTCGAAAGTGCTCTTATAATGTTTTAAAATAAGATTATTAGTATTAAATAAAGATGTACTATTTTACGTGTGCACATGTAACCAGCCGAAATATGAATTACAAAGCTGTCTATTCTGCTCGTCATGTATTGGAGTTGACTCTTGTGTTTAGAAACTAATATACCTACTTTTGTTGAGCAAGATAATTTTCATACTTTGTGACATTTTTGAAGAAGAATTGAGTCCCTGTTGCGCGCCCAGACACTGTTTATCTGACGAGATACGAGGTTTTCCATTGATATACATTTGACTGCAAATAGACCTAATCCGCTACCCTCAGTGATGACCCAGTACAGTCCTCTTGGGAAATAGGGTTTATTGTTTCAGATGTGGTAATGAGAAAAACACGAAAGAATTTTAGCTCAAACAAAGAACCTCATTTCCTAAGAGGACTGTATTGGGAAAACATTTAGGGCAGCGGATTAGGTCTATTGATGTTGTAAAATTCACAACACTGTACCCTATGTTGCGCTGACGAACATTAGACAAAAACCATGCAAATTTTTTTCTAAGTTTTTATACAGTATCCAAAATAAAGGATATGCGTCTTTCCTCAGTCCTTGGTTATGTTTTAAAGTTTTGTCACGCATGAATACATAACACTTATAAAAGAGTGTATGAGCAAAGAGTTAAAGATTCAGAAAATGCAAAAAACTGGCAAACGTAAAATTGAACTAGTTCTTCATTAATTGCTGTCTTTATGAAAACTTTTGAAATTGTATTTTCGTTTCTTTGTTTGCATGTGTGGAATATGTTTCTGACTATTTTTCATCAAACGCAAAATTCTGTGTAACTACTATAAAAAGGGACAGAAATGAAATGCTAAGTTAAAACTAACATAATTTCAAATGTTGCGTCGAAGCCTGTAACATTCAATACTGTCTTGTTTAAATGTGTGTAGACCCACTACTATTTTCTGGCAAATCATGTCTTTTGCAGCTTGTGCTGCAATATTATCGTTAATGGTGTTGTTGATTTTCATTTTTCCTGGTTGCCACTTTGCTGGTTTTCCATTGTGAGTAAAAGTCATTCTGCTGCAGGAAAATCACCACATTTTTGGGAGATTATTTTTGTGTATTTAAATTCACCACCACTTTTTTCGAGGTCGTTGATCTAGTGCTGGTAAATTTCCACCGTATGTGTAAATCATTCAAGTGTTGGTAACTCATCACAAGCTGTGGAAATTAGCAATCACCATCATTTGTTGAGGTCATTTTGGTTTTGGTAAATAGTCACCGTATATAAAGATCATTTTAGTGCTGCTAAGTTCACTGTATGTTTGTGAAGGTCATTCTAGTACTGGTAGATTGCCATCGTTTGTGAATGTTATTCCAGTGCTGGTAAAGCACTACCATTTGCTGACGTCCTTCGGCTAGTGCTGGTAAATTGCCAACGTATGTAGAAATCATGCTAATGCTGGTAAATCATTGTCATTTGCGGGAATCATTCTGATGCTCGTGAAGTTCCACTATTCACGGAAAACAATTGTCTAAAGCTGGTAAGTCGCAAACGTATGTGGAAGTTATTCTAATGCTGGTAAATTCGCTGCTATTTCAAGAGGTCATATTAGCACTAGGACGTTACCATCGTTGTTGAGGTCGTTTTAATTCTGGTAAATCACTGTCATTTTAGGTGGTCATATTAGTTCTAGGAAATTGCTATCGTTGTTGAGGTCATTGTAATGCTTGTAAATCTCCTCCATTTGAGGTTATATTAGTACTAGGACGTTGCCATCGTTGTTGAGGTCAATGCCATTTGGTGGAGGTCATTTTAATACGCCGCCGTTGTTGATATATGATTGTAATGCCGGTGAATCACTGCCACTTGTGGAAGCCATTTTAGTAAAGGAAAATCGCCTCCTTTGTTGAGGTCATTGTGATGCTGATAGATCACCGCCATTTGTGAGAGTCATTCTAGTACTGGCGAATCACTACAGTTTTGTGGAGGTTATCTAGAACTGGTATACGTTGCTTCTTTTTGAGAATTTTTTTTCATAATTCATTTTATTGCTGAGGAGTTGTTCATAAGAAATAGACCTTAAGGTTAGGTTTTGGAAACAAACAATCAGTAGCTTCTGCCGAAAGAGGTTTTTATGTATATAACTAACGTTGCTAAGTAGTGTTTTTCCAAAAACATGTTTATTATACTCGGCAGCCGTTTTTTGTTTGAGGTATAGCCGTTGTGGAGCAATGATTACTCCTTTGATTCTTCCTTGAACTTTGCGGCATCTTCACCACCGTTCATCTCGAAGCTTTCTGATAGTTTGCCGTGAGCAACGTTTTTGCGATTAGTTATCACCTGCGTGAGGAGTTTAACCAGCGTTGATCGGAATGAGGTGGTTAAGCAGAAATAAATAAGTGGATTTGTGACTACTGACGCTTTTGCCATTAGTTGTGGTACCAGTGAAACACCGAGAGGGATCGAGAAATCACTTGAGAGTGTAGAGCCCAGGCTCACCACACAGTACGGAGTCCAGCTTAGGAGAAAAGCCAAGGTGGCTGCAACTAACACTTGACTCGATTTTCTCTGTTGCACAAGTGTTCTTCTTTTGTTGCGATCCCTATGTTGTTTAGATATTAAGCCTTTCATGAACCTGCGAAGATATGTCAGCATTAACATTTAAGTATAGTCATCAGAGCCATAGCTATTACGAGGCAAACTGGAATACTTGAATTGGTCCCAGTGTTGTGTTAAAATGTAATAGAAACACAATTTTTTACAAGCCCATTGGGACCGGTGCTTTTGCTCCGGTTTCTGAAGTATTAGCGGATGAGAGTCATTGACTCTCCCTGGACGGGGCTCTAACTGTTGCAGGTTTGCCCGCAGCATATACTAGTATTTTACCGACCTCGCAAGGATGGAAAGCTGAGTCAATTTTGGAGGAAAAAAGGTCACACAAATGTTAAATTCTCGACAGAGGTGGGGTTTGAACTCGGGGACCTCTTACCACTGCGTCAACTACGCAGCCTTTGTACTAAAATGTACTCCGCAAACCACTCTAAATGCCTAGCGAAAGAATTGAACGATGGACATTACTTCATTGTCAAACTCGGCCTTTGTCATAAATGTAACGATTACATTTTCAGTAGCTTAAAGTTTGTGTTATCTCAGATCTAAAACAAAACATGAATAGGTACTTTTTTTAATTTATGATGCCAGAACTGGTTAAGCGATTCTGTCTAAAATTCGACTTGGTCTGAATTATTGGATATCCATGAGGCCTGCTCACTCACGTGCATAATCAAAAGCAGTAGTATTATATCATTGCTTCTCTCTATACACACAGAACAAACACCTGGACCTCCAGTTTCATGTTCTGCGACCAAAATATGTGATATCTTGTACCCACATTATATTAAACATAACAAATATTGACTAATAATGTACATTGGAATACAATAGTTTAGAGAACTTTGAATCTGAGCGAAGCTAATACACGAATCCTCAACATATATTTAACTCTACTCTGAAAGACACCTATCAAAACTGGACTTACCTGTAAATTGTAGAGTAAGAGTAAATGATCACAATCAAAGGGATGAAAAACCCTACAATTACAAGAAACAACCCATATGCTTTGTCCGTTGGCTCTTCAGAGGCCCAGTTGACATGACAATCTGTTCCCGCACGCAATGGAACAAAAGTACTCCACCCGAACATCGGTGGAATGGAAAGCAAAATGGCCATGGCCCAAATGGCAGTTATCGACATGGCGTGATATTTCTGGTTTGTTTTTATCAACGAATGTGAAGAAAGAGTAAGTTGTGTGACTCTCCTACATTGCGTGACACTCATGACAGCAAAGGTGATGATTGAGGATATCCCTGTTGTCGCATTGGCGAAAGCTAACCAGTCGCAAGTTGAGGACTTCCCAGGAACTCTTTTATAACTCAAAGTATAACTAATTGCGATTGGATACCCTAGAACGCATATCAGAGTGTGCGCCACCGCCATATTCAACATGAGGTACGTTGCGGACTTACTGCGATGTTCGCACTGCCTTAGTATGAATATAGTAAGAATATTACCCGACATCCCAAGCGTTACTATAACAAGCATGGAGACACTGTATGTAACATACTCAGCAGCACTTAATCCATTAGTTGCATTGGGCGGCATTGAAACCATGATTTTACACAAACCTTTCGACAGTGGCAATGAATAATAATACTCGAGCGTTCTAGGTGTTATTTGTTGAGTCTGGCCGTTCCAAATTGTGGTTGAATATTAAATTTTTTGCAAATGTTTTCTTCTTTCAAAATTGCAGAAGCCGATTGAGCGACACTATATATAAGATTGTATTTAACGGGAATGGAACTCTGATTGTATGTGTGAAGAATTTGTTTTAAAGATGTCTTTTTTTCTGGTCATGTGACCAAAGTGAATGACATGCGCATTAAGAATAACCAATCGATTAAGATTTTAAGGCAGCTGCATACAGAACTGATATCAAACTATCAGTTAATCATTTGTTATCGTGACTATTGCAGCTGGTTTTTTACCAATAAAGCAAAAAGATTTTCGTGTCTTGGGTGCCGTTAAAAATCGTTTTGATGAACTTGTTTAACCGTCATGAAGGCGGAATGAAAAAGATAAGCCAGGTCTAAACATCCTTGCAAAACTACTTTAACTTTGGGAATATAGTAAGCTGTTTTTGAAATCACAGCAAGATATTTTAGTGAAAATTTCTTTTGAACCAACCCGAATTGTCATAAATTCACAAACAAGCTATTTGCTAAACACTAGTTTTTTGCGGTAAAAATAAAGATAATTGAAATGTGGTATTAGTATACTCAGTTGCTCAAAACCGCATTTCGAAATACATGCCATTTTATTATTCACATTACAAATGGAAAAAGAGTTATCTCCACAAATCATACTAAGAAGGTAAATGTTCTGTTTTGATGTTAACGACCCCATAACCCAGCTTGTGGTAGCATTTTTGTCACTTTATCGTAATTACTTCTGGGAAAACGTGGGTGTAAAACTTTAATTTACGGCTTGAGTAAAATCTGAATCGGAACTACAAAGTAAAAAAATATATAACACGAACGCAGCAAACAAGTAAGTTTTATTGTACACAATAACACATTAATGGGTGAATAAAAAACTCTCTAAAGTATCTATTTTTTTTGAGACTTGTTTATGCCAGCTACTGAAATTTAGTTGTTTTTAAAAAGTATGTTTTTATTTACTCTTTCTGGAGCTAAGGATGAAAATCGTACTTTCATAGTTGCCAAGTTTTCGAGAATGTAAACTGTGAGATTTTTTCAAAACTCCAAATGCAATATTCAGATGTACAGTACGATCGAATTTCAACAATTTGGTCCGAGGCTGAAGATATAGCATTTTAATTAAAATAATTGCAAATAAAACATATTTAAGGCAATACTGAGTAGAACTGAAATAATCAATAGGCAGAGGTTAGGTATACTTGTTAGAATATGAAGAAATACTCCAAAAGTTATTGACACACACATACATTTAAGTAAAGTTTCGATAAACTTTTACGAATGCGTGAAATTGCGTGAAAAAATAGGGGAAAAATAACAAAATGCGAGGGTTTTTTCCTAGGTGTGAGGTGGGCGTGAGGCAGGCGTGAAACAACAGTCTAAAGCTTTATTCCCACGCTCGATGCGTGAGACCTGTCAACTTTTGCCTATACTTTTTGTAAAGACAAAACAGGAACGGCCACGGACAACAGAACTGCTGATATACAACGAATCTAGCATGAAGATCGTGTTGGATATGTGAATTGAATATTTAAGAACTATGAAAAGAAAACATCAGCACGTTGTAGGAAAGAATTTTTTCAATTGTACAAGATTTAGACAAGAGACAATATTTACGTTTCAAGAATTATCTTTTGTGTAGCATTTTATATGAGTGTAAAATAATAACAGAAATGGAACTAACGTTACATGATAGATTACCTAAACAAGTTCAAGTTCAATTTTAAGTTTATCACTTTAAAACTTGTTGTTAATATAATTACAAAAATCTATCAACCTGGAAATAGGCGATTTTCTGTTAAATTTTTTGCCTCATTAGCATACGCACTCCGTTCTTTCTAATTCTTTACAAAAACAAAGCTTCTTTCTGAATGAAATGGTTCTGCAAAACAAACTTTCTCTGAAAGTATGAGATTGATATGCTAAGTATTCTTTCCGTGATGTGGTTATAGAAATTGGAAATTTTAGAAAGAATGTATGGGCTCATTATCGTTCTTGCCTCCAGCTGTTTTGTGGTTCTTTGAGCGGCGACTTCTTCTTTGAACCTACACATATAAAGCCGAAAGTTCGGTTACTTATTT
>JAOCNB020289259.1:0-24364 GCA_026546465.2 Palythoa caribaeorum
CCCCCCCCCCCCCCCCCCCCCCCCCCCCCCCCCCCCCCCCCCCCCCCCCCCCCCCCCCCCCCCCCCCCCCCCCCGTTGATTTGGCACCCAAGAGTATGTTCACATAGCCTGTTTGGCGCCATATTGGACGAGTTCGAGAGAACCGGAGAGAAGAAAATAACTGGTTGGGTGGAGGGGGAAGGGAAACTCCCCTTGCCGCCTCGTTGTCTATTATTTACTGCGGAACCGCACGTGTTAGCACAAAGAGCTAGTTAACAACTAGTTGTGGCTCTCGCTAAGTGCCAAAGAGCCCAAAAACACAGTCAATTCTCGCCTTGTAAACACTTCGAGCTTCTCTATTGCGGACTGTTGTTCATATGGACAGAAAATGCGTTGGGAGCGCAACAATTATCACCCAAACGGAAGCCGTAAGCTGTGTTCTATTGTTGTCGCTCCCAAAAAACTCACACTGCGATCGAAATGTTTTCTCCCTGGAAGTCCTGTAGCTCGTACACACAGCTTTATAAGCTGCCGCCTCGCCGGCTTCGGCACGACTGGCTCGTTGGCAATTAGACCTCGAGGCAATGGATAAGATTCAGTAGTGGTCTAGTGGGCTATGAATTCGTTGTCCATGAGGCTGAAAGGTTCAAGTGCTTAAGTCAGTAGAAACTTACTAATCGGTCAAATTATTATTACTTATAATTTATTATTATTATTATTCGCCAAGTTTGGTTAAAATCATGTATAATTTTAAATTTTGAACCGGTTTTATGCGGTGGTCACGAATCGAGCAGAAAGAGAAAACGAGGTGAAGCAGCCAGTCAGAATGCAGGATTTGCGATAGACTTTTAGTAGGTTTCTTGTAAAATTTTTTATACGAATCATTAGAATTATGACAAAAACACTTATAAAAACGAAGTAACTTGAGACTGAAACTGCTTTTTTTTTCTTAACAGGTGATAGAGGTCATTTGTGAACGGGGATAATTGAAAGAAAGCAGTGAAAGAAGAGATTAGACACTCACAAGAGAAAACATTTGGGAAACGGGTTGCTCTTTTTACATCTCTTATTTTCATATCTCAGGGTGTGAAATTAGGAACTTTTCTAACAGACTCAGTTGGAGTACTCTAACTTGCTAAGGATAGATTTCAGCCAGCTTAAAACGAAATAAACTGGTCCAAACCATAAAACCAAATCATTAACACTTTATGTATAGACATGTATAAAAGTACATCTCGGCAATCGTCGGCCATTCAAGAATAGTTTTATAGTTACGTTTGTTCTTAAAGCTTACAATGATTCTCAAAACTCAAGATAAACACGGGAAATGTTTATAACACTGAAACTAGAGTTAATTACAATAAAACAAAACACTTCTCTACTTTAAGATTTCCCAAAATGCTCTGAAACTTAAACGGCTCTGCAGTGCGTGTGCTCGAGGCCGACCTTGCGACTCTTGAGCTCCGCCGGTTGAAACGGCACAACATGTTGCCACTAGTCACTACACTTCGCCGGTCACAGAACAACGGAAATGTTGGGACTTGTTCCACCGAAAGTTTGACCCGTTTCAAACTTTACGCAACAACATCCAACAAGTCACAACAAATGCTAACAAGTGCCAACATGCCATGCAAACGAACGCAACATGTTAGGCCCAACATTGTTACGTGTTGTTGGCGAACAATGTTGCGTTTGTTTGGAAACTGGCTGCCACCGAGGATGAACACGAAAGGACTTTGTTGAGTGCAATTGTACCCTTCCTTTTAAGCAGTGACTGCCGGGCCGGCGATGATTTCATCAGCAGTTCAAGATAATACCACGGCTGTTTTTGCTAAACTGCTCCTCGCTCAAGAAGCTTTGAATTAAAATCGATTTGTATCACTTTAAAATAAAGAAGCGAAAAAGAATCGGAAACCCATAAGCGTAGAGCTGCTGCAGGCTTATGTCACAATGTTGCTTAAGCTCCGAGTTCGAGTTGTTTTGCTGGAAGAAGGGACAACCTGTTTATACGGAGAAAGTTATCCCTGCTCAGTCTGGGATCGACGCACCCGTCCGGCAACATGATCCAGCCATTTTCTGAGCACTGTCTGTAGCGCTTACAATCATGTGGAAACCTTGGACAGTTGTTTTGTCTTTCACACTTATTAACTTACGAATTTGAATATATAGTAGTCGCCTGCTTATTTGAATATATAGTAGTCGCCTGCTTATTTGAATGTGCACAAGTCGCCTGCCTGACAGATTCACAGTCGCTCCGTCCAGCTAGCTGTACTATGGTTCCATGGTTTGTAGCAACGTTCACAGTCAAATCTGTCGGAAAGTAAGCAAAACAAAATAGAGTTTCTGATCAGTATTTAACTATCGTTCTGTTCCGCTTCATTAGTATTGTAGACCTATATAGTTTTTCTGTATTTATTTTAATCCATATCTCTCAAATGCAAACAGACTAAATGACATTCATCACAGATTAGCGTCAATTACAAGACCAAACGTCTTTTGTTTGTGCCAAATCTTATTACAAAATGAAGCGTATAGAAATGTCAACTGTGAGATATGACAATAACCATATACCGGCCGTGACACAACAACAGCACTTTAGTTCAGTTGGCACTGAAATGTGAACCTTTGATTTGCCGCTCCTTGTTTGGCAGAATCCTAAAGAAAACGCTCAAAATTCAGAAAAAGATCAGCCAGTGAGAAAATACTACTTCAACTCTGAATGAAAGCTTACAGTTGGCTCGCCACATCATCGCTTAATTACCTGAAGGATTTGAAAGCAGAAGGGAACTGAGCCATCTGATTTCTCCATATTTTGACAACCATGATATATCTCCCGGATCCATTTAGTGCTGTGTTTTATGTAGTACTTACTATCCTTATCGTCCACTTCATTAAACTAAGAGGTCGTCGAACCAAGGTTGATCCCCAAGGAAAGTACGTTCTGATAACTGGATGTGATTCGGGATTCGGACGTGAAATTTCTTTGCGACTTGACAAGCTAGGATTTCACGTTTTTGCAACATGTCTCGGGAAGGATGGGGAGGAATATCTCAAGAAAAACTGCAGCGACAGAGTTCAAACTTTAATTCTTGACATTAGGGAGGAAAATGAAATCAGTCGAGTTTTTGAGGAAGTGAAAAAAGCCATTCCAGGGGACACAGGTAATGTAACTTATTGAAAGATGACTGCGATGGATTTTATATCTTTATACATTTTCGTGTTGTTATAATTAACTTGATTTCCTCTAAAATATTGCTATTGTGTAGAAAATGATAGTGCAACCACTTTAATAGATTTAAATGTAGACAGCCGTTATAACGAACACTAACCCAACTATTCTATGTAGTCTGTGATGCATTCACTAAACAAAAGCTTGATCTTCCGAGGCTCATAAACGGGTTTGGAGGGTTTATATTTGATTAGAAAGATAAAGATCTGAAAACAAAGTTCAAATGGACTTTTAATTTTGATGCCGGCATGACATTGTAAAATATTCCGTTTTTAGGAAAACGGAATTTATCATCAAGTTTGTCACATCAATAATAGGAAAAGTTCAAAGTTTCCATGAGAGTGGCCTAAAATGGGCGAAGGTGTGAAATTTTTGTGGAATTTTTGCAAGAATACCGTATTTCCTCGAATAAACGCCGCCCTCGATTAAACGCGCCCTCGAATAAACGCTGCACACTGGAACAGACAACAAACTTAAACATCGAATTTGGGACGTTCGCTTTTTACAAGCGCAGATCGGAGTTGTTTTTAAAAACTGTAAGTTTAAAGTTTAAAAGGCATAGACAAAAATCCGCAACATTGAATTTATCTGATTTCTTACGCGTTTACAAGCGCAACATTTTGTAGTGGTTGTAAAGGTTGATCCGGCGGTACAGCCAGACAAAGAACTGTATCATTTTTTCTACTTTTTAAAGTAAAGTTAGGGTTGGTAATTTAAAAAAATAAACAGCATTTTAAATAAACACCGCCCTCGAATAAACGCCGCAACCAAATCATGAAAAATTTAATAAACGCTGCGGTGCGGCGTTTATTGAATTTGATGAAATACGGTATGTGTTTAGCAGGATAACGAGGCTCGACACTTCCACAATACGTTTCTTTGTAAAAATGCTTAGGTTTGAAAGTTAATTAAAGGTGGCAGTTTACTAATATATATGTGACAAATTTCATAGTAAATTCTTTTTTCCAATAAATCAAACATTTCGTTGTGTCGCGCCACAGGCCGCCCAGGTGGGAATCTTGTGGCTGTTGATCGGAGCGAGCTGTTCAAATCCCACAGAAACCAACCAAAAACGTTTTTTGTCTTTTTACTTTTTTACCCCTTTTACTCTTCTTTTCTTCTTTCTTTTACAGTAAGAATTTATTTTCTGATTAAATTGTGATTTTTAAGGCTATTTTTATATTTTTCCCCCACATTTCCCCCCGTTCATTTTTATTACGTGGGCGGCCTGTGGTTGCGTGAAGCTAGCCTCAGTCCAACCCCCACCTCCTTTAGGTAAACGCTTCTGAAAGTGGACTTTAATAGTGAAATTACGAAGTTATTTAAGAATGACATATTGAATGAGAGAAGGTATTTGTTTTTGCCTGTAAACAGTTCTTTATATTTACTATCTTTTGAATCAATGCATGCTAATCTTGCATTCTTAATCAACCAAGGGAACACGAAGGGAATAAAAAGTCGCCCACAACCCCCTCTCCCCTCCCCTCGTGAGTCCGAATTTCGCTCAGAGCAAATTTTTGTTGCTACCGACTATAAGGCGATTGCCCCTATGTCATCGGGATGTTAAGTAAGAGTGAACAGTCAAAACTTGACGCGGGAGGTATGCTGGAATTTCAAGTGTTCGATCTTGTCTTCCCGTGTGTTCAGTGTGTCGAATGCCGAGTAAAATTACACTGTGTTTCCTTGTTTGTAAAGTGAGGATATGTCAAATTTTTAACGTAGCTTTTCCTGCAGGCAGCTCCTGCTGTTCCTTGAGAATGTTGAGAAGATTTTGTTTTTTAAATTTGTACAAGAATTAGGCCGATTCGGCGTGAAATGACAAGACAGCGGGGACATACATGTATCGCTCGATATTTCAGACTTTTCTAAAGGTTTTTAGCGTTAGCTAGTTTATGGTGCCTTTCAAAACCAAGAAATCATAAAAGCTTTGGGAAATTGGTGTCAGTTTAAGTAGAAAAATATTGTTGGTAATAATTTATTTTATCTTAATATTAAAATGAATTTAGTTTTTGTGACGAGCGTTTGACCTTCTTGAGATTTTTAATTTGTCACTTGAACTTTGTTTATATTATGTTCTAGTACTTTGCCTAAATTTTTGCAATTTCATTTCTTAAATCCGTCATAAAATGTACAGAGCCGATGTCTCTACAGGCTTTTCAGTAATTTGTAAAGCAGTTCGGTTGTTTCACACAGTTCACAACAAATCAAACGGAAGCTGGTTGAATATACAACGTCGCACAAGACTTTTGACATGACAAATTTTCTTAATATACCACCGTGTGTACGGTTTTATATTTAGGTTTTTTACGCTCTGACCGCTTGATATGTATGTACCAGAGCTGCTTGATATGTATGTACCAGAGCCGCTTGATATGTATGTACCAGAGAAGCAACCAGAGAAGCAATATCTCAGTGACGCCAGGTTGCTCTGTCAATAAACAATTTACATTTAATGTCGGGCCTCGATTTTTGCTAGTTTTGACGGTTATTTTGTTCTTAATTGTTGGGCAAATTTGAGCCTCTTTGTTCATAAAAAATTGTTCTTATATATAAATGCGTGTAATCTCTATCAATTACTATCAGAGAGCGATCAATAACTCCTTCGGGAGGTATATAAACACAACCTTTGAAACACAAAAGTCCTATACTGTAATATTCTAAATGTCAAAAGAAGTAGCCACATGCAGTTGTTGACTGTCTATTTTTTTTTCAATGCGTGCGTTGGAAAGACAGAAATCTACTTATTTCCGTAGTTCTTCAATTTTTAACGTACTTTTGTTTGCGAAGGATTGTGGGGCATTGTAAACAACGCTGGAGTGTATCGTTGGGGCCCTGTTGAGTGGGAGCCGCTGAACAGTTTCAGAAGTATTGCGGACGTCAATCTCTGGGGTACAATCAATATGACGAAGAGGTTTCTAGGATTGGTTAAAACGGCCAAAGGAAGAGTGGTGAACTTCGCCAGTTCTATTGGTAGTGTTTTCCCTAAAAATATTTCATATTACATAGTTTATAGTACGGTATTTTTATACAAAGATGAAAACAGCGAAGACATCACATCATTCTTCCGCCATCTTGGATTGAAAACGAGGCTGCACGGACAGGATGACATCATGTGGTAATGCCGACTCTTTTTGGTCGAAATTGTTAAAATATCTACCAAAAACTGGTCTGGATTTTGCTAGAAAATGGGCAAACGAGGAGAGCTCAAGTTCCGCAAAAGGTTTACTTACCCGCTCGGCCTCGTGTTCAATCCAAGATGACGGAAAGCGTGATAAAGGGGTTAATACATTATTCATTGACCTCTATCACGCTTTCCGCCATCTTGGATTGAACACGAGGCCGAGTGGGTTCGTCAAACCTTTTGCGCAATTTTCGCCCCTCGTTTGCCCATGGTTAAAATACAGTCAATTTGAAACTTGCCGTTGAAGAGGCTGAGGCGCGAAAAGTGGCGAAGTGTGTCGGTGTGTCGGTGTGTTCGCCAAAAAGGGTGGAAATTCACTCCACTGTAAACAAATGAAACGAAAAATAATTGCGAGGAGATTCTTGTCTACTTTGCTTATTAAAGAGTTAAGTATTTAAAATTTTGTTTTTCTTCAACTGAACTCTCTAAGAACTGGACCTTGTAAACGAGGCTTTTTTTTTTATCTTCAGCAGTTCGCCAACAGCTTTTGATATTGGCATTGACCTCAGCGAAATTTGCTCACGCGATCGATCACGAAACCCAGTTGCTCTGAGAATTTTGTAATTGCACATGTGAAATTTCAGATTGGAGGGTAATTACAGATAAAATTGAGGTGCAAATAGTATAATTTGCCCCTTGTGTTATTATGTAAAGAACTAACAAAAGTACTTACTTTTTTCGGCGGTTATATCTCTCTAAAATGCTCTGCAGCTGATATGTAATTCAGAATGCATTGAATTTAGCTATATATAGGTACCCTACTAATGATCAGTTACTGAGTCTAGATATACGCTGTCTGTTTAGCCGCGTATTTATGATTGCAATTCACTTTTCTTTGCTTAATGTAAACAATTTCATTTCAAATTTGAAATATTTATCCATTCAAAAATGAACTTGCTACATGATAAAATGCTTAATTCCAACACGTAAAAGCCAAAATATACTATCCTGAAGTCTTAATTATTATACTAACTGCTCTCTATTTTTGACGCAGGCTTACTACCTCTCCCAAACATGGCGCCATACTGTGTTTCCAAAGCTGGTATCGAAGCATTTTCAGATTCTTTGCGACGAGAAATGGAGCCGTGGGGGGTCCGTGTAAGCGTCATGCAACCAGGGTCTTTTGAAACCCTTATGATTCAATCAGAACGAGTCATGAACCAAATATGGAATCTCTGGGAATCTTTGGACAGAGATATACAGCAAGCATATGGAATAAATTTTTTTGAATCAAGTAAGGCGACTTGAAAATGTTGTAACATTTCCCTTCTTTAGGAGACGGAAACATGCCCGTGTTAATTAGGACTAAACATTCTTTATTGCTGAGAATATATATTCAATATTTTTGATGCGCGTTCTAGTGTTTTTATACAGTGTATATTTTTCCATTCATCCTCAACTATTCTGATTTACATATGTACAAATGAGAAGAGTATGGGTGTTGACGTGACGTATATTTTTTTTTACGTAAATTAATTGCTTGAATAAATTAAAACTTATTTATCAAATGATTATTGTTATTCTTCAGTTTATTCTCCAGAGATTTCTACCAAAGCAATTAGAATACTCGCTTAAAACTTCTATCGGCAGTGAATAGAACGACTCGGGCGAAACAAACGATAGAAAATACGAGCTTGTATTGTAATTGTTAAATGGTTAGTATGGCTGATATTGAAAAGCGTCATCAAAATTAATATAATCAGTAAATATGAAATGTATTTCAAACAATATTTACATTTAGTTATTAACACGTTTCTCTTAAACAGAAAAGGATAAATTCCGTGGCTCCAAAAATCTCCAACAAGTTGCTGATGCAGTTGAAGATGCGTTGACAGCGTTTCGTCCTAAGACGCGTTATCGCATTGGCCCCGACGCATCGCTGTTTGCCTTTTTATCTTTACTACCTTCAAGCATTAGTGACAGAATTGTGAAAATTCTATTGAGAGAAGAGCTTCCACAAGCATGCGCCACTGAGAAATGAATATAAACTAACAAGACGGAAACAAGTTAACGAAGAATGACAAGTTCATTTGAAAATATGTTTGTTTAAAATTTTGCAAAAAACCGCTACAGCTAGTTTGTGGCAGTTTAAAAAGAGTAACTGAGTCTGCAAATAATATCTTATAAGTCGAAAACTGTTATATGGATTTGATTTCATGATGTTTAATATACTGGGAACAAAATATTTTTCACTCATCATTCCAAAAACTAATTTTTAGTATAGTTGGTTGAATTAGTTTCGTGTGATGTTTTAAGGGGGAGAAACAATTAAATCTAAAGCCCACTCCGCACAAGCCGATTTTTTTGTCAGATTCGCAGAGCATGCCACTTCTCTCCTCTAAAGCTATTTCCGCTCAATTGGTTTCCTACGCAATCACGCGATAATACTGTTCTGTGATTGGTGGACACTCCGATAATAAATAATTCATATAATGACTAACGCTGACATTTTTCTAATAGTTTGAAAGTTAGTTCTATTTAAAAAACGTTAGCGTGAAAGACATTTTTATCAGTTAGTGCGTACTTTATGTTGATACCTTTGTCGCTGCATGCCGGCTCCTGTTTCATTCGACTCATTCAGTCTGAATTGTAAAGTTAGATAATGTGTGTCTATGATTTGAGCTAGGAAACAGTATTCCAGCATTGTAGATAAAACAGCTAAGGGAAATGAGACATCATTATTTGGAAATCGCTTTTATTTAGAATCAGCAAGCATTTTACTACCGAGATGTACAGTAATCTGATTTAATGAACTTTTGTATTTTTATAAACAAGATCTGCATGGTTAACGACAGGTGTGTGCTAGTTAACTTCTATCACGGATATAAGAATATTTAAGTCTTATTTGGGATTTTTATAAAAATATATGAATGTGCTGGTTTTCATGTATCACTTGTAAAGGAAATGTGGATTTTTAATAGTTCAAAGCGGAAAATGCTTTGATATGTTTAGCAATTAGCATAATAAAAACTATACCGAGACACCTGCAACACGTGTCCATTCACGGTATGATTTCATTTTTCAGCTAAAAGGCATTTATAAATACTATTATTTTGTGCAAAACATCTAGAATGTAAAAAATTAAAAGTATATTTTCATTGACTGCTTCACTATCATCGCAATAAACGTTTTATGAAATCGCTTGCCTACTGCAGTATCGGATATTTTTTACCAGTTTTATAAAACAGCGTTGTATTGTAACGTTATTGTTCTTATGTTCAGATCGAACAAGTTTACATTTGGCAAAGAATTTTAATGGGAAGTAAACAGCAACGAAAATAAAAATAATTACGAGTCCTCGAGGCTTACTCGTTTAGAAATGTCCGCTTTCCACCAGGTGAATGTTTTTTTTTCTTCTTGAAAAGTGTACAATTTGGTTCAGACTTTTTAGAGTAGAAAAATTAATGGATAAGTGTAATGCTTTTAACGACCTTTTGTGCATTTTTTTGTTCGTTTTCAAACAGAAAAAATAGCTTCTAAAAAGCGTTTAGCTATTCATGTTGTCATGATAATGAGCTATATCGAGCTCATTATGTAGCATAAACGGGCAGATGTGTTGGGTTTCAATTAAGGTATTATTTGTAATTAAGTACTCAACTGTAAAAAAGCACCTGACTAAAATGTTGTGTCTCAACCGAGTTAATGTCGTTCGGTGCTACGGAGACTGCTACAGCTGCTCATTCAGATGAAAGTACTTGTTAGTTATTCTATAATGATGGATAATTGATACACAGTAGACAAAGAAGACGGCATACAAACGTATATTAATTGTGTTTGATCATTCTTTGTTTTGAAAGATGATTCAATCGCGAATTCCAATACACATTTGAGCAAAGTTCTATTGTTTAACAGAGACAACGTGAACACTTAAAAACATTTTTATAAACAATTTCTTGCAAATAACCGTTATATATTTTTTCAATACATAAAAAGGCCGGCATAAGGCCGCTCTAAAATATCTCGGTTTATCATCAACGCACGCACTGATATTTCCCAACGCAATGACATTTTTTTAAAAATTTTTTCAATGAAAGAAATATATCACTAAAACGTGAAAATTTTTTGTTGTGAAGTAATAAACATTTAGGCAGCATTGTGAATCTTATAGAACCTGTTAACAGGTACGTGAGTTCATTGCTGTTCAGCAAATTCGTTTCAAAATAAACATGATTAGAGAAATTGTATTCTAATGTGTACTGTCTCTTAACTTATAGTTTGGTAATTACTAGTTCAAATTTGCTTCCAAACTCACTTAGTAGCCCATAACTACTGGACAAAAGTATCAAACGTAAAAAAAGCGCCCTCGCTGAATTTTGGGAAGATTTTGATGATAACACGGGATGTTTTTTATGTGGCCTAACCCAAATCAAACAATTTTAAAATTTTTATTTCATTGTCGAAAATGAAAATGAAAACCTGACTATACTAGGAACATGTCGGTTTCTACTTCTCTTTCAGCCACGGTCTATAGTCAAATCTCCAGTGCGTTGTGGTATAAATGCAAGATTCTATGCCATTTCCTTTCTTGCCGTCCCATTTCTTGCTGTTCATAACTTGAACAGTTGCGCGTCGAGTGAGTAATCGAATGGTGTTGCTGAGGCTTGGGCGTGTGTAGAGGGGTGAGGGCTGGCGGGTGTAGGCCAGAATGGTGTAGGATAGGGGGTCTCTTGAGGGCTTGGTGTGTGTGGAGGGGTGGCGGGTGTAGGCCAGAATGGTGTAGGATATGGGGTCTCTTGAGGGTTGGGTGTGTGTGGAGGGGTGTAGGCCAGAATGGAGTAGGATATGGGGTCTCTGTAAGGGGTGGAGAGGTGTAGGATAGTTGGAAGAGATTTTTCCTGATCACTTGAGATCCTAATCCTGTCTTGTGACTCTTGTTTTGGACTAGGTATCAAACAGATAAACTGAACCAGATTAAATGCAAAAAATACTACTCTGGTCAGGCTGAGCTGCGCTATAATAGGAACGCGGTCGAAATCTATGTTTTCAGTTCGGCAGAACGTTCCCGTATAATCCACGTGTATAAGAATACCCTGCCTCTCTCCAGAGGTTACATATTATGCATAACCTATATTTGTCTTTCTTTGTTCAAAACGTAGCCGGCTATTATAAACATTCTAATGTACTTAAAATTAATCATTCTTCCGGGAGGCTGTCTGTAAGCAAAAACATTTTTCCAAAATGATAATTTTTTGTTCTACCCATTTCACCAAACTGCAGACTTGATGTTTCGTTTTTCATTTCATGTTTTATTTTGTACAGTAATCGTTAAATATATAAATTTAGAGGATTAGCTTTTTCTTTTTTCAAACTGATTTTGCTCTACTCTTATTGGAGTCAGGTTTACGTATGGGTCATCACTCACACTCCCCACCTCTACGATTCAGGACCAAATGCTGGGCTCCGTACGCGGGCTATGATTGGTCAATCCGGTAACTTCGGTTTTCCTCTCTCCTTGAATCTGTGTTGCGAGGTCACGCATGCTCTGTAATAATAATATAGCGGCACCAAGAGATGGCTATAAATGCTTTCCGTCGGACTTCATTAAGCTGCGCTTCGTTTGTACTAAAGGCGATGATGAGTGTGAGACTCTTTCTTTTTTTTTCCTTCCATTCTTTCTTTTCGCATGAGATTTAGCAAAGACAACGCGGCGTTCAAATTGTACGCGCACAAGAGTAAATTTCTCGCATCGCGTTCTCAACGCAACTTCTTAAGAACGTCATGCAAGCAAGTGCGGTGCGCGCACTTTCGCGCTGTTTTTTCACGTCACGTTGTGTTTGCTGAATGAGGGCATGAGCTTCCAGCTGAGAAACGCTCTCGCGAAGTTACCACAAACAGTTTTCATATACATAAAAACCTAACTATAAAAAACCGGGTTTTGCAAAGCTTTCACAAATATATTCACGAGGAATTGCTGTTTGCTAAGAAAGTGATCTTGCATGCTATTAAAAGACAAGTGCTGTCTGCTTTGCTGTGCTGCATTTGGTTTGAAGGCTGAGATTACGTGCTGATTGTACGAAACGTCGTGCATCTACAACACCGCCAATAGAGAGTCCATCATTTTTAAGGACATGAAGAAGCATAATGGTAAAGCGATGTTTCTGTACCACTACTAGATATATGTACTCATGAAGTTATGCTCTGTATTTCTCTGGTTACGATTCACATTTCTTCGTTTCTTGTTTTTGAAGGAACATAAAGTTTCAAGCATAAAAAGTATGTAGAATATAGAACTTAGTATAAGAATATTTCTGGTACATGTTAAGAAGCATATTAAACTAGTCATTATACCACCACGCATCGGGAATCTTTTGGATCTTCGTGAACATTTGAACAACTACGACAAAAAGATTTAATGTTTTATATTAATTAAAATAACCTTGTAACGGAAAGGGACCATTATAGGAACATCATATCTGAAGGCAATTGAGATCAGTATAAGCTGCTCTTTAAATTGAAGAGAAATAGTTTTTAGCTTACACGCTTTTTTATAAGAACCAGTAAATTTTGCCGAGGCTTATTGTTCTTAACTTTTTGGCGATCTCGGCCTCAATTTGTTCTTAATTTGTTCTTATTTTTGTGTGCGGTTTTTATGGAAGAAAAAACAAAATAAAACAAGGTATTGGAAAATGAAACACCTTGCGCCACACGTGTATTGTACGGCTGAATTTAGAGGCGAACTACCCTCATTGTTTGTTGAATCTTTTTATGCTGTATCGCTATGTTTTAGTCAGTTTTCTAGCACAAAAACTTTCCTATTTATCAAGCCGCTGAGCTTGTTCTTAAATTGTTCTTAAATTTTGGCAGATTTGAGTTGATCTTGTAAAGTTGTTCTTATAAAAAAAATTGCGTTTATATCAGTGGAGTTCTTTAGTCGACCTCAAGGTCCTTAGCTTCAACAATCTTTCCTTTACGGATAGAAACTGAATTAATTAAAGATACGACCCTTCCATCGTTAAAGCATTAATTTCTCGGTTGAAACGGACAAATGTGACTTATTAAAAAGTCTTAATCGGCTTCTTGTTACTGGTGCAGGGATATGTTATTTGCGTGTGTTGTCTCTGTTCGTTAAACTTGCTAACTTGATAGGACGAGCATTGAAATATAACCGTGATATCCTTGATTTTCCTCCATTTGGCATTTCCTTGCAGTTTTTCCGTTTTTCTATTTATTCATTTTCACACTATATATACATCAATATACTAATTAAATTGATTGTAATTAAATTATCATTTTCAAAATTATCGTCCTTTTCCAACAATATAGTAATTATTTATAAACTTAGCACATACTTTTTTTCATTTTTCCCTTGCTAATTTTAAAACATTTTGACCAAACTGCCTCTATAAATAACTAGGCTTGCTGTCTAGTATAGTTTTTTGTTATTATAGCAAACCTGCACTTGATTTAAGGAAATTGTAAAATTTTATTTTTTATATATATATATGTATATATGGTGCAAATAAAACATTCTCATTGTCATTGATTACAGAAAGCAACAATTAGACTCATAGTTTTGTATTTATGTGGCCCTCGGGCCGTATGCTGTTATAGTGTTCATAGAACTTCGGCTTGATATTGTAATTTAATTGCTTCTCCGCGGGCTGATATAGTCAGCTCGCTTCGCGTAGATCTTTAAAACTCATTGTTTGCTATTTGCTTCAAACAAAACAATAATTTTCATCTTTATTTGTGATTACTATTGACTGACTGAATATGAGCTGGCTGAGTTTCAAAAAGAACTAGATAAACATAAATCTAGAATATTTAAGAATGGTTATATATATATTGTATAATTAAAATAATAAGTTGTGGAATCCATTTAGTTAAAAAGCATGGACCCTTTCATCAAAAATAAAACGCAGTTGAAATGCACTATAATAATATTAAAAGAAAAATAGAGACACATTTTTATTAAACTTTATAAAGTTTGAATGTCACTGTCCCCTTCATCATTACAATAAATCGACTGATGACAAGAAAAATGAATTTGCGCAGTCTTCATTGTTCATTTATTTTACTAGCTTTTTTTATATTCGGCTTTATGTTGTTTACCACGACAATACTAAAGCGAACTTCAGACGTGGTAAAACTATAGAACCATGGCACACCGCAGTAACAGAAAAATGCGGAACATTTAATTCTAAGCCTCTCGTAAAACAATAAACAACCTTTAAAACAAATAGTCACGTTTATATTTTACATTCTTTTAGTATTCATCCATTAGTTGGGAAGTTTTGTCTTTCTTATTCTATTGCATAGATTTTAACTCATTTTAGCTTTCAGTTTACACCTTCTATTTTGTTCCATTTATATGGAATTATTGTAGCTATCTTTTACTCGTCAAAGGCTGCAGTTTTACACCCGAAAGCTTGATTTTAATTTTAACCACTGATTATGTTTCACACCAGTGAGGTGGCGTATCTCTCCTTAAAAACGTAACGAGCTTCAATAAAGTTTAGTGATAACTCGGCATTATCTCGTCGAGAAGTGTGGATACATTGAAATTACTTAATTAGCAGGACAAATCTATTCCCCAAGTGACTTAGCCATTGTTAGTTTTACAGTAGGTCAATGGAGAGAGCGACTGACCGTTTACGGTTGGGTCATAGATTCGGCATTTCCGGTAAGAACTCGGAAGCTTTTTTTCTGAGCAAAACAAACTCAACGTTTCTTTTCCAATATGAATCATTGAAAGCAGAACAAAATTCAATCTATAAGCCATATACATGATCGGTGTAACTACAAGAAACATTCCAAAAAATTCCGATCAGGTTAAAAGCACCTCAATAAAGTTTATTGAATTCTATGGTCTTAGATATTTCACAATGTAACATGACAAAGCATGTTGAAAGTGAGGCACGATAATTATCAGCCGAGAAGGAAAAGTGAATTGTTGTGGTAAAAGTACGAAGAATGAAACAGGTGATATGAAATATTTGTTCAAAACTGCCACCTGCTTTTTCAACGGGTATTGATACTTGAACAATATCAAATGGTTAAAAGACCTGAGTTTTGCTGTATCTGAGTTGTTCAGTGCTGGTTTAAATAAAAATACATATATTTATAGAATATCTACCGGTCACATTTGAAATGAAGCATGTTCTTATGTCTTTTACATTTAATTTTAATTTCAATTTTACTTTTAAATTTATATTTGTTCAATACATGAACATATTGCTGCGTTGGTTAGAAATCATAGTCATATATAATTGTTCGGTTGTTCTCAGTATTTCTCTTTAGTACTTAATTTTCAAATACTTTGCATTTAGTAGAATGTCTGTTCTCGTTTCATGTCTAATAAATTCTTGAAGGGAATGTTGGCGTGCGTTTGTTGCCCATCTTTATATTTCACTGCGTTGGTGTTGCTGTCGGCTTCTTGGTTTCCAGATTTGTCCATGAAGTAAGAATGATGGATCCGAATGTGGGTTCGCAGATTACTAGAACTTATGAACTTCCAGTTGCATATTGTACATTTATACGGTTTTTCGCCCGTGTGTGTGAGGATATGGGACTGTAAATTGCCGGACGTTGTGAAGGCTTTTGAACACTGTTTGCATTTGTATGGCCTTTCTCCTGTGTGTATTCGTACGTGACGTCTTAGGTCGCTGGAGCTGACGAAGGCTTTGGGGCAGTAAGAGCATTTGTGCGGTTTTTCTCCCGTGTGTGTTAAAATGTGTCTCTGTAAATTGGTAAGTTGTGCAAAACCACGGCAGCAAATATTGCAGGTATACGGTTTCTCTCCAGTGTGGATTCTGTTGTGAATTTTTAGGTGGGCTGCAAGTGCAAATGCTTTGGGGCATTTCTGGCACTTATAAGGTTTCTGTCCTGTGTGGATCAACACATGACGCTGGAAATTCCATGACCTCGTAAAAACCTTGCTGCAGTGTTGACACGTGTATGGTTTATCGCCATTTCCACCGTCCTGTTCTTTTTCGTCTTTGTTTTCTGTAAACATATCAGGTTTTAAATCTTTTGGAGCACCATCCGAAGACCAATTATTTTCAATTTGGCTATCATCTTGCCCCACTTTGATCTCATCTCTGCGTCTTTGGATATCTATAAACTGATCATTTGAAAAACCAGCCTTGTTGACCAGGGAAGGATTTATATGGCTCGCAATCAGTTGATAGTAGGCTGTCCCCACTGGCTCAAACGTGGGGGGCATAGAGTCACTTGTACAATCTAAGGCAAGAAAAGGAGCAATACAACAGATGAACTCTTGACAGCACAAAATACACTGACTTACATAATGAGTTAAACTGTATGCATCATGTGCCGGCCAAACTCTGCGAAAGTCGCACGAAATTAATTTGCCGTTTCACCTTGATACATTATATGAGAGCTAAAATATATTTTAAAAAGTTTTTATTATAACAGAGTAGTTTTGGATGTTCAGTATGCTCAATAAAATTCGGCAGATATTACTTTCTAACCTGCTATTTCTCTGCTCATGTTATATTAAACTATGTCCGATAGTTTCCTCTTTGTACTTGATACTGGGAAATCTTTGGACATTTTTAGTTTTTTATTCGACAGAAACTGCTTTCAAATTTGATTTTAGTATCATTTTTATTAAACAGTTGAGACACATGGAACTATGCTTTTTCCCTTCTGATGCATAAAAGATATTGTATTGAGCTTATACTTTGTACTGTTGCTACTGAGAGAGAAAGGTGGCAAATTTCTTTGTTATAATGACAATTCGAACTTACAGATAGATATACTAAACCATAGGGTAAGAGTTTTGTTAACATTCTAGTGAGGTTTTGTTGGAGACAAAGAAAGTTTTTATGGCCTTCCATTGTTAATAATTAATTGCTTAAAATACCTTTTCAAATTAGTCACAAAGGAGGCACAAATCTTTTACAGCTATTATTCCTCAAGTTCTCGGCTAATTTTCTTAGCATCTCGGTGAGTTGCACAAAAATTAAGTTTATATATTAGTGTTAACTCTAAAAAGTGTTAAAAAGCTTCTGTTGTCTCTACCTGAATTGCTTGAAATTTTAAAAAAGTATATTTTTAGCAGATATTTAGGCTGTGCAAATTTTGAACAAAGCAGAGACGCATCTAAACCCATCGGGGATATAAAAATTTCTAAAGTTACATTTTCTAGATGACTAATCTGCTAGAAGTTTTTATTTACTATTCGAAGAATAGAAAGAAATCTTATATGGTTGAAAATAAAAAAAAACTGAAAGCTTTGTAAAATTCAACATCGTGAGGTACACGATAAATAATTTAGTGTTATTATCAAAGATTTTGAACAGATCGAAAGACCTCCTTTTGACCAGCAAAAGAACAAACTTAGTGAAAATTAACAACTCTCAGTTAGCAGTAATCTCACATTTTATGTTAATACACACTAAATTCCTATAACTTTAGCAGAAGAAATTTTCGTTGTACAGTACTAGAGTTTTCAGAAAGACGTGTCACAACTGACCGGCGGATTACAGTAGCTGGTGCACATTTCTTCGTGCAGATGAATAGCCTTTATAAGCCAGCTTAAAACCAATCTAACTACTCTTCATATTCGTGGAAATGCGTTACCAGCCGTTTCTTTTTCACAAAAATGAAATAAATTGACGCATGATGATACAAAAGAAGAGACAAAATTTCTCAGTGGTCAGTGAACTTGTGAATGGCCAATTTAATATTTCTCCTTAATTCATTTTGGCCTCTTAATGTATTTTATAAGACGGAGACCAAACGTTTTCTTCTTTTCTTTTAATAAAGTAGGAAAATATAATCAAACAAAACTACAAAAAACAGAAAAGTGTATTGAACATAATTCTCAATAAATAGAGAAGATATTCTTCCTACAACAAAAGATATATTAAAGAGTAGTAGCTGTGAAAATAATGTGAGTTTTCTATACTTACCGAAATAGTTGAAATTCGGTTTTTTGAATTCCTTCTTCTTAATAAGAAAAGATCTTGGCATTTTGGAAAAGAGTGCCGATGAAATAGATTTAGTCTTCTCAATTCGACGCAGAACTCACTTATGTGTTGACTCGAGATGAAACCTGGCTGCAACTGAGCAGTCGAACGGTATTCAAGCTTATTAAAGGCTCAACCGTTAAAGCAGGTGCGTTGTTAATGGCTTTAAAACAATGCTCCCCTTGACTCAGGGCTCAAGTCTCATTTAAAGCAGTTTGGGCCGTTGACAAATTTATCACGACAAAGGATTTTGTTGTTATTACACATTTTAAACAATTTTCTCCCCTGTGACCACAGCTAGTTGTTGACTTATTAAAGACCTGTTAAGCCTCATTAGGCATTCAATGCATTACAGGTTGCTCACCATAATGGGGGCAAATGGCAAATCGCGCTGCACTGAACAATAAACCGAGTCCAATCTTCGATCGTGCAGCTTAATTCCGTATGCATGATGTTCCTCGTTCATTTACCGCACTTACAAGTGGACCACCAGCGCCTAACCAATCACATTTCAGGAAACAAAATACCTCTAGCATGAGAGTACAAGAACGACATACTTCGCCATATTAAAATTTTAACATTGACACAAAATTTACTCGACATGAAATACTTTATGACTGACTTCTAAGTATTAAAAATGCCACAAATAAAATTGAATGTTTCAGAAGTAAAACTTCAGTTTTAGCGCAGAGTATTCTGTTAGGAGCTGGATTGCGATCTTTTGTTCTATTGTTTGGTCGAAGTTTGATTCCCATACGTTGTGAAAGGCGAAGGTATATTAATCGCCGAAGCCATGCCGTGTCAATTATTCATACAGAGCAAAGTTGTATTGTTCTGGCTTTGAAAACGAACCTTTAAACTACTCTTTAAATCCCCAACTTATAATCATTTCATCCCCAAAGTTTCATTTAAGACGTTCACACAGTAGATTATACCCTGACCATCACCGCGAAAGCACGAATCAAAATAACTGGCATACTGTGTAGTAAAATTATTTACTCTTTTCTCTCTCTAATGAAAATTAGCTTTAATTGTCTCGAGTCTTCGCCTACCGGCGTTTAGCTCTTAGCAACGGGGAAAAGAAACAAAAAGGAGGACAGACTGGTAATGTCATGGTGGTTTGACTATTCCCATTTAGGCCACCAGCAATTTTGAGTTGAGCGCACCATTGGCCATCGAAGAGTGAAATCTCTCGGCACGTGCGCTGTGCTGCCAGGTGTAAAGCGTTGATACCAAATCTCGCACAAAGGTAAGATTTCTGCCACCACACTGTTTCCCGTCAAAGAAAGGCGGGTTTCCAAAAATTGTTTAATCTCACAGGCATATTTATTAAACTATTTAAATCCTTTCGTGTACTAAAAATGCAATGGAAAAACAATTATCCGTGTCAATTGTCTCATTGGAAAGCGATGTCTTTTGAGCCAAACAAAAAAGTGAGAGTTCACCTTTAGCATGTATATTATTTAATCCAGCAAATAGACAAACAGCTTAGAAACTGTGAAGTTGCGCAATCAATTATTGTTGTAAAATCTCGTTCACAATGCTATTTGTTGCATTGCGGTCCACATAATAGATTTATCCTAAGGACATCAACGTTGACAACTATTCTTCGGGGATGCCAAGGTCGGATTTTATAAACAGAAATCGCGGATGTTGCGACAAATTATTACATTCTAATAGCAATCAATATAGTGACTTCTCTTACATCCTAAGGGAAAGTTTAAAACCATTGTTAGTGCCTTCCAACTCGTCTATTGAATCAACTACAGCCCTGAGTAAGAAAGCCAAGTGTTTAAAACTGTTTGAAAACGCTTAATAATTATCTGTCGAAGTAAAATTATTTTTCAATGTCAGTTTCTGACTAAACCTATGGACAATTTTAAGAACAGAATGTTCATTTTCACTCTTGCAGCCATATACGGACGACATTTTAATTGAAGGTCTTAAACACTGGGTAATTACGACTGATGCAAAATAATTAAACTTGCGTGCCTATTTTGTGTCATAGACATGAAAATCGTCTGATATCTTAAAGAGCATATTACAAAAAAGGCATAAAAAACAGCGTTCTTTCTCGAGGTTTTAAAAAGTCATTGTCGTGTTGAGCAGACATACGGAAATTGCCCAATTCTATACCAAAAATCTTTTAGTTAACAGTGTTAAAAGAAATAGTTGAAACAAAAGGTTCTTTCAAAACCGTCTCAGGATGTTTGACAATGTCAATGCAAACATAGAATAAGTGAGAAAATTTAAACATTTTTACATAATATTCTATTAAGAGTTGTTAAAATGTAGCTACAAATGTGTTCAAAGGCTGAAACTAGAAGCCAACATAAGAAACACAGTTTTTTCCCATTCCTAGTTTTTAAGTTTTAAAATAGTACAAACCAAAAAGGTTCGCTAAATTTCATTATTGTTAATTCTTAGAATTTATTTCATTGGTATCCAAGGAAAGAGTTAATTTTGGGCAAATCAATTGTTTTTGGTGTAATTTGAAAGACACTTCTACCAGAAAGAAGCACTGGTGTGTTACGAAATATTGAGCTTTTGATGACGTACATTATCAGAAACTACGTACCAAAAAAGCGTAAGCTTTTTTTTGAACTTTGAACAGTTCTGCTCTACACAGCAAGATTCGTGCGTCCTCTTATAAAGGGCAAATGAGCTTTCCATTTATTTCGCATCTGAAGAGTTTTAACTTATGCTGGTAGTTTGGTACCTAACGCCTTTGTTAAATGTGTTAGCTCATGATTTCGCGCTAAGCCAAAAAAATTGAACCAAAGTTAAAAGATATATGTAAACTTTTCTCATGAATTTTTTTGACAACAGTAAATTTGAAAAGAAGCACCCCTAGCTGACCAAGTCAGTCGTCGATTGAATTCCGCCTTGCGTGACAGATGTCGACGACGACAGTCAGCCACTACTGAACTCACTAAAGTAGTCGACTTATTAAGTTTTTCAAAAACATCTATTTTCTTTTTTATCTCTGTACACATGCTAGCATACCTCACAACCACAAGGTTTTTTATCACTAAGCCGGCTTACGTTCACGATATGACCAAATCATTTGAAAACTGAATACCAAGACAATAGGATACGTTTTAAAACAACCTTAAGCATGTATGATTTTAAAGGTAAAGGAAAAACTGCCGCTATGTTGGAGTGTTGTTTTTAACAGTCAAAATGGACTCGCCTTTTGTGTGCATAAGAATTAAAAAACAACAGTTGAACAAACAGACAGGTTTTCGTTCCTTAGATGATCGGCCGTGTGTCGTTCTTGCTGATATGCAACCAGACGGATTGTGATACAGTGGTCTTCATACTGCTGCTGGTACCGTGGCTAAGAATATTGAGTAGTTCAGTTTAAGTCAATATCTACCTCATCCTATAGACTGCAACTTGTATATAGGCGCCTTCAGTATAACGTTTTATTCGTGCTGTTGTTTGCTTTCACAATATTGGTCAGTCGGTCAGGTTGGCGGCAGACGCTTAAGATCACAAGTAAATGGTTAATGAAGATAGATATTTTGTTAGACCTTAAAAATTTGTACTGAAGAATAACAATAGTTTACAAGGAAAGTTAGCTAGGAGGACAACTTATGAACATCAAAACCTCGCGTGTCTACGTTTCTGTTATCTTGAGTCAGTTTCTTCATTGCATGACCAGGCTCTTAAGACTTTCCATAGTGGTTGAACACAAAAGTGCAAATTAAAATTTTTTTCGTTTAATATTCACCTAGAAATAAAAGAGAAAAAACCAGAAAGCAGAACTTTCATTTCAAAAAGCATTCAGTACCGATATTGACTAAGATTACAAGACGCGAAAACAAAATTATTTTGGCTTTTTTGGTAGTTCCACGTGGAGATAATTACGAAGCAAATCTTTGAAAATTTTGGGCAAACTTACCATCACAAGGACTCAAGTTCCTCCCCAGGGCTTATTTCATTCGTACGGCAAATGGAATCGTTAATTAGGCGATAATAACTGAGCACGTGGGTGTTACTACATTGTTGCTGTGCAAGAATAACATATTTACCAAAATTTCATATTCAGCCTAGAGCCAACTTATGAATAAAATGAATTCTGTAGAAAAATAATTTTTGCTCAATTATTGGTCTTTAAAATAAACAATAGGTAACGGCTTCACTTAACCGGTTTTTGTTAGCTTTGTTCAGCGGTTATCAGCACAGAACACCTGTACTGTATTCCATATTTAGAACGAGGAACTAAACTTTTTAAATATGTCGGCGAACCTGTCCTTTGTCATAGATTCACTTTCGTGATTAGGTGAATGCATCAATCAACTGAGGAGGTAGAGAAGAAAACCAGCAAAAATATTTGAAATTAGGAAGAATTCTTTCGTTTACCAATGCCGCCATGGCGAACAGCACATTGTTAGGAGAGAAATGCGATTTTCTTTGATAAATCAACAATACAGTTTATTCTCTGGACGAAGTACTAATAAAAGTTCTTTTATCCAATTTACAACACAATAGGCAATGATAACATTTATTCTCAAAAACAAAAAGAATTTTAAAAAAGGGTGAAGTATATACCCAAGTTCAAACGTTTTTAGATGAGTTACCTGTAGCAAAATATTTTGACTGATAAATAATTTTTCGAAAGTTAACTTTCTTGTTATTTAGAGGCTAACAGTTCTTCAAAATACTTTGAACCTAAAACGGCACCTGTTACTTGAAACTGAATCAACTGTTTTTCAGTCCTCATGCATCGTCTGCGTCATTATCTGGCCCAATTTTTATAACATCATTTAAAACGTAATTGTAGTTGATATTGTTATTATATTATATTATAAAGTTTTAGTTAATTTCGGTTTCGGAACTGCGTGGTTATAAAAAGTGAGAAATCGTTTTGTAATTCTTTGTTAGAGTATCGGCTGAAATGGCTTCTAAAATTCTTTAAAACCGAGGCTACGTGACAAATCAAACCTATTTTTAAGATTTAAAATATTTTTTGTTCGAACCAAAAAATAAGACTCACCATAGTTATTTTATTTTTAAATATAACTATGTTTAACGTACACTTTAATAAAATTTAATTTCATATAGGAAAGTCTTAAGGATGTAGCTTAATATTAATACCACTATACGGTGACTGGTTCTTATTCATAGCTCTCCAATAATCTAACAAATGGTTTCGTTTAATTTATATTCCAAAAGAAAACTATTTAACAAGTGAACGCCTTCAAAAGAAAAGCTATTTAGTGAACACTAGGTGTAACAATAATAAGAGAACTCTTGCTGTGAACGTTTTCTATACTCGGTCTTCCCACAGGTGACCAGTTGAGTTCTGATAGCTTCAGGTGGTACTTGTCCTTTTTATAGCTTTTTCTAAAATTCTTTTTGATGTCTTGAAACAAATGTTTCCTTTATCTGTTATCTTGCGTTCTAAAATCAATTTCTATACTGCCGCTAAAATATTCTGCCAACTAATTAGTTAGTTTTCTGATTTTGCTTTCAACTCTGTTATGCCAAAACCTGATGCCAAAACCTGAGGTTTTGGTCATATTTTAAATTCTAAATTATACATCTATATGAAAAAAATTTCTATTTATTACCTGTGTGGCAACGGAGTGTAGAACGGACTTAATTTTATAGCAACGTAATTTATGGGAACACAAGCTGATGAATCAGTTAAAGTCCGAAGGCTGAAAGTTTTACAAAAAGTAAATTTTTGCCTGAGCACTTAAAACAAAATCTATAAGAAAATTACAATTTCTATTGGAATTGGTTTTGGAAAAATCAAACACAGTCGCCTGCATTTGTTAGACTTTGGAAGGTAGGTTGGCACCCATGCTTGCATTTCTTCTGATTGAATACAAACTAGTTAATCAGCAACCAGCTTTCAATTTCAGCATAAGCGGCATAATGAATAACGAATTTAAATGTAGTGTGGATAGCATAGCTTCTAGTTTTATTAAAATTTACTTTAAGTTTTAAAAGAATTCCTAAATAATAAGAAGATCTAAATCAGAAACCTGATTCCCCCACTACTACTACTACTACTACTACTACTAC
>JAOCNB020289260.1:0-16061 GCA_026546465.2 Palythoa caribaeorum
TGTTTAAACCCTTTTAAACATTTTCGACATCCTTTCGACTTCGTTTCAACATGTTTCAACATGTTTAAAAGGGGGTGACAAACGGTTTCAACATTGTTGTTCGATAAAATCGAATGGATGTTGAAGCAAATGTTGAAACCGTTTGCGCGGGCCTTAACTTCGCAAAGTTTGTTTCAATATTGTGCTTCCAATATCTATCTGAAAAGCCAAAAACTTTCTCTTTTTCGAGAAAATGAAAGGCAATGATGACAAAGCCATTCGAGAACCAACTAACAAATATTTATTGAGCATTTTTGTAAGTTTTGTTGGTTAAAATGACAGTCGTGTCTCGTGCTATTGTGTATTTAGTATTTAGATGTATTTTAAGAGTATTTTCAGTCGCCTTGCAGTATGTGATACAAATTCCGTGTTAACAAAGTTTAAGGTCACAACTTAATAGTTTGACTGTGACAGAAACCTTACTAGATCTGATTTAATTAGTTCAGATAGAATGAATTGCAATAAAAATGAATTTTAAAACGCAATTTCTTCAGTTGGCTCATATAAGAGAATGGTTGTATATCGATATAGGAGCTAGGGATAACGGGTTTGTAAATTATGTAACACGGCAATTTTCCGGACTGCAAGACTAGCAAGGGGTGTTACACAGCGCCAACTTGAAATTTGTGACAGAATTATTACAAAAAGAAAATCTAACGATGTCTGCAACTGTTTTAGCCATTGCATGGGGTGTTGGCTCGTGTAATTCGTCCGCATGAAAAATTCCATCTTACCGTGACATCACCTTTAGCAAGATTTAATTTTATTAACGATTTAGACGAAGGAGTGGAGAGCAAAACACAAACCTTATAGCTACACTCTATCTAATTTATAAAGTGAGTGGGATTTGAAAAAGTGTCTGTTATTTTTCACAAAATTTGGGCTATTAACGTAGGAAAACAAAACGAACAGTAAGTGATGAAGCTGTTTTTTAAAACAGGAAATTTTTTCACCGGTGTAGACGCTCATTTGATCCACTACAAGTTAGATCCAAGCGATATTAATTTACTCAAAGTCAAACAGCAAGTATGAAATGAAACAGTTGTATCGCATACTATTTCGAAAATGGGACGCATTTGGTTCAGTTTCATATTCTAGTTATGGCTGGATTCATTAAAAATATGTTTATGTCTAATAGCACAGGTCTTTTGTTCTTGATTGGAATTAAAACTGAGAGATGTTTCCGGAAGTGGTCATAAATGTCTCTTGGCGAGAATTACCACAAGACCCATCAGGCTGTTTTTTTTCTAAAAATTTGCGAGGATAAATAGCGATTTTCGGAAAAATTTCAAACAGACAGTTCGCTCTCGCCCAAGTAACCAGTTTTATTTCTTCAGAAAAAATTGCCAACCGTATCATGCCAAGCAATAATTTTTCAAGTTCCAATTTTTTTAGAAGCAGTCATCTGAGTTGAGTAATTATGTCAGTTCAGTGATACTTTGTGTCCTTTAAAAATTCTTGTTTACTGATAATGCGATATAAAACTAGAGCATGTTGAAATATCAGAAAATTTCTTGGTATTGTATTGTTTAGTTACAATAACTTGGTTTGCCGACTAAAATTATTTACTCTGAGTTTTATGACCAGACGACTGATAAAAATTGCATTACTTTTAGCTGAAATTCCATTCCAGCAAAAGTGTAACACTCTACCGCAATGCCGTTTGGTCAAACGATCAAATGAATTATAGCATATTTTCTTTCTATCGCGACATAAATATGTTGCATTCCTCTGAAAAGATTTGCGGGATAATTCGAGTGTCTTTCTTATCTATGTAACTGCTGCACTATACGTGTCTAGTGCAAAAAAAATAATTTTGATAAATATCTAAATATATTTGATTTTTCCCGATAAAAACATTGTTCAACAAATTTTCATCTTTACAATCAAGTCAACCTTGCAGTCATCGTTTCAAAACTCCCTTTAAAAATTCAGTTTTGGCGTATATCTTGAAAGAATTGTTGATAGGTTTATCTGTAGACTATACAATTTATTTAGGAGCTTTTAAAATTTTCATTTCAGAATGATTTTTCTTCAGGAAATACGTATCTCTTATGGTCACTGAGTCATCGCTATAAATTATTCCATACAGCTCAGTACGTATACAAAACTTAAAGAACGAAAAAATTCATTTTATGATATCACTACAGCCTTTACAAGAGTCATCGCCATATTTATCTTGTACAAATAGCTGTCAGTTAAAGAAAAGAAATGAATCACATCCGGATTAAAACCTACGTACTTTTTACTTTGTAATTGCATGAAAAATGGTCACCAAACGATAGATTTAATTTCTTTCCGGAGCTCATCTTAAAATAGGCCATTTGACGTCAATATCTAGGCAGAAACATATGACAGACTGGTTTCATTTTCGAGTTTTTTGTTACATCTGCAATGCTAGATTCTTCAAAATTTTGCTAACAAAAAAGTAATTTTCACTAATTCAGATTGTTTCGCAAGCTAAAAATACATTGTGATTTTCCATTTTAAATACAAACATGAGAACTATGGGATTTGCTTCCCGCTATCGGAAGACAGAGCAAAAAAGAGTAATCAAATTGTCCCTCGCAAATTTAAACTATCTGCTAGAATATCACAAATCTCAAAATTTATTGCATATATTTGTGAACCGCATAAAATGCAAAAATACTGGGAACCAACTGCGAACGAAACTCTAACGCCATTGGTGCTTTAAAATTCTTATACAAAGCTTGTCCACATTATATCGTCTTAGGATCTCAATAAGCTATAAAATTTGAACTCGCGTCTGTGTTTCATTACATGGGGACATTTTACTAAAAGTTAAAGGCTTAAGAAATCACTTTTATGTTTCCTGTTATGACCGCTCCCTTCCGTTGATGCGCCGACGTGTTTTGGAGATAAGCGGCGAATTGAAATGAAAGCGTTGTATGCTACTAAATATAAACGCCCCGCTCTCAAGCAGTGAGCTGTGAGGTATATTTGTTTATTATCCAAACACTCTTGATTCGTTGAAATAAATTTATTGAGCAACAAATGTATCTAAGATGTATTTACAAGCGCGTATCTGAAAAGAAAATTGTGAGTGTTGAAACAAAAGTGATCTTAAGACCAAGTCCTGGTTAAAAATATCAGAAATTTTAAATATCGCCTTTAATTTTCCTTCTTTGTTAAGTCTTAAGAAATTCATAGTTCGATACTGATATGAAATGAAACAGAAATGATATACTGTAAAAAACAACCAGATTTACAAAAAACCGAATACAACAGCAATTTAATTGTGCAAAACATTTCATTTTGCTTACGTAAGATTCATTCCCATTTCCTTTATTAAACGGACTTTATATGTTATTTCCTAAGCTAGGACTATAATCATTAAATTTCTAATCTTATAAAACGGATAATTAACCAATTATTCGAAATTCCTTTTGTTTAAAACAACTTTCGACACACCTGGATAACTTTCAGTTGAGTTATAGTGAACAAAACCTATTCTCGATTTCTTGTTTCTCTGAGCAAGAAACAGTGAAACACAATCTGTCAATTTATCAAATGAACAGAATATTGGCCAGCCAATTCTGCTATACGATTCGAAGCTCTGCTTGTAAATCTTGTTTAAAAGGTTTTGTGTAATTCACCTCTTCTGACAGGCAGCGGAACAAAAGACCTTGTCCGGAGTGAAACAAGTTATATCAAAACAATTAGCTGTGTAACCAATTTAGCAAATTACGAAAAGAAAATGTATATTTGACTTTCAAACCTTGCAAATATTTTATAGCTATTATAAACTTAAGCAGTGTTAAACTTCAACCGTGTTATGATCCACATAAAACCATTAACTTAGTCTACCGCTTTTCAATAAGAAGCGGAACTATATTGCATAATGTTAACATCACCTCGTTCAAGGAACGCCATGAAAATATGGGAAAAATATACAACAATGAATAAGCTAATTCAATACATATATGTTTGTGATAAAGAACTTAAGAATAGTTCCGAAAGTATAAGGTGACTTCGACGGTAGATAATTGTCACAGTTCAACGAAAGAAAAGTTTCTTTCTCAAATTTGTCTTCTTCGATACATACAAGTCCCCTAGCACAGTCTCTAAATATGGATAATTTATAGACAAAGACAGAGTTTAATTTTTAAAAACATGCAGAATCTTATGTCGATGCAGTCAGTGAGATTCAGGACGCAGTGGCGAATAACTTAACCTTCGCGATAAGCTTTCGTCTTCTTCGGAAAATTTTGCATTGTTGCTTTCACTCGAGTCTAGAATATCGTGGATCATAAAACTGGATCCTCGAGTTTTGCCGATGCATTCGCCTGCTTGCGAGAAAGCAATTGATCCGGCTCTGCTCAAACAAACTGGATCACTCGATGTTGGAAAGTAGTAAGCTGATGGACGAGGCAGTGAAGGCATTAATTCGATTTGTGGCTTGCAAACAAGTCTCGCATCTCCGCTGGCAGCCCCAAGTCTTGGAGGTTCGTTATGCAAAGTTTGGTATAGACTAAAGTGGTGAAATGAATCCACTCGACTCACGTGTGCTGGCTCGTTAGGTTTCACTGGAGGCCGGCATTTGAACCGCTTTGCTCTTCGTAGAAAACTACCCGCTCCAAACATGTCTCCTGCCTGCGGATGAAGTGTCCAATAGTTGCCTTTTCCAGGTTTACCTAAAACGCTGCGCGGAATCTTTACGAAGCAGTCGTTGAGGGACAAATTATGACGGATGGAGTTCTGCCATTTTTGTTGGTTCTTTCTGAAGTAAGGAAAGCGTGTCATAATGTACTCATAAACCTCGTTGAGTGTTCTCATTCGTAGTGGAGAGCTTTGAATAGCCATCGTTATCAGCGCGATGTAGGAGAATGGCGGTTTGACATCATCTGAGAGATAAGGTTTCCCTCGAGAGTGCATGGTTCGGTTTAATTCTGAGAGACCAAGATGAGCATTATCTGCTTTTATAGTGTAAGGGAAAACGGCTCCCAGAAGCGGATAATTTTCAAAATTGTTCTGAAGCACCAATGGTATCGCAGGCCTCATGTCGTTATCTGTGCTGTGGTTTGTCAGTTGCAAGCTTGAACTCTGCTGACTTCCTGCGTGAAACCTTGTCAAGACTTTCTTTTCGATTTCTTCGAGGACTTTTTTACCACATTCCGCATGGGATAACTCCATTTCTGCAGTAGACACTCAAGTTTTTCTTCTCAGCGTCCCGGTTGACACAAAGGGTCGAGAGATCCACTTGCCTTACACAAACACGTCTCGCTTCTCCTCAGCTTTGCACGCACAACACACTAAACCAGTCTGCAGTCACCAAATAGCGGCCCGCTGTTTTTAAATGTCCTTCCAGGGGTTATTTTTAAAAATTTCACGTCTATTGGCCACCCACCAAGGTGTGTTTATTCAACGCTTTCGTATTTAGAGTCCCAAAACTACGAGAGAACTTACGCTCGGTTTGAATGACGTTCGTTTTACGCTTTTTCTGATTTCAATCTTTATCTGTTGTTCCTCTTAAGGATTCTGATTACGTTATGATGTGCGCGACTTTATGACTTCAACGCTAAACTGGCACTCATCGCTCCATGGAGCTCTTTTGAGAATTGCGGCGCGATATAGGAATGCTGTCGCCATCTGGTTTCGATTTGTTCTACCTGTCATCTGTACGTAAAATCCGGTTGTGTGCATTCCTTAGAAAAATAAAAGTGTTCTCCAATTGTTTAGAGTCGAGTTTCGGTTTGTTGTGATAGCTAATTGTATGGGGATGCGGTAAAAACCTGTGCCGCCTCACGCTGTTGACTAAACTAAATCTATCGTCTGCCATTAAAAAAATGCAACAGATATCGAAACGGGTTGATTCAGCTCTAAAATGTCTTTATGAATTTACTTTGGGATTCATGGGGAGAATAACATCAAAGCTTTTATAAAGTACACATCTGATTAGATCTAACAACAAATTAGCAATTAACTCAGCGATTAAACATCGGCAAGGGGCGAGAAAAGATTCTACAAATGAAAGCTGTGTTAAATGGATTAACTGTAGGTGAGGCCAGGCTTAAGATTTAAAGTCAAGACTCTTGCTTTCCCAGACTGTATCCCCATTGAATCGCCAATCCCCCAAACGGCCCTATATCAACAGAAGGTTTTCAGCATTGGAGATTTGTTTATAACCATTTTATGGACTGTGTTTATTTGAATTAATTAGAGTAATCCGATACGACGGCACGCGCTCTAATCAGCCGCAGAGGAAATGTTCTTTGAGGAGAGAATGAAAGAAAAAACATAGCTTATTTAGCATAAAACTGAAGTTTTTCATTTTATGATCTTTGTCTGACTTTTTGCACTGTTATCTAGTTAATATGTATTTTTTCAAACACACAAAAATGCTTGATTTCTTTGTGCAGAATTTTCGTACATAGGAATGTTCAATACTTAATACAATTATACATCACTAATGCGCTACCGTTTTCTATCAATTTTGTTTTTCGTTTTACTGTAGCAAAAGTTCGCAAATATTCTTAACTTCTTTAATAGCTTCTTTAAATAAGCGTTTGTGGGAAGCCGTGAATCCGACGCACGTGTTAATAAGTAAAGTAATTGTTTTAACAGTGAAGCCGAAACTTCACACTTAGTCAAAAGCAAATTTCCTTTGCAGTTTTGTTGAGTAAATATGCTCTCTCCAAGTACAGTTTTTTGACCGTGCCACGCGCTTAAGATTATTTCCATTGTTACTTCGACAGACTTTTGTACGAAGGAATTTGCAAATGGTTCAGATAAACAAGACGGTTCATTTCGCTCTTTCCGGTTGTCTACACTTCACAAGTCTCAAAGACAACTCTTCCGGAAAATGGATGCCTTTCGTCTCCTCCATCCGGTCTCATGATGTCTTTCCTGAAAATGTTTTCATTTCTGATGAAATTCTGTAAAGCTCTTTGTCGTCATATTCTAGGTTTTTGCGCATGAAAGAATTGTCAGCCTTCCAAATTGAACTGGTAACGACATGGTGACCAGATTAACGGGAGAATCTATCGTTTGGTTGACCTGACCTTCCACTCATCTATTTCTATAACGAGTTAGTGACACCACCTTCGGATTAGCCAGAAAGGTAAATTACTAAACGAAAATTTTATTTCAAAACAATCCCTTGTGCTTTCAAGTCCCACATCCTATCTGCGGCGAACGAGTTAGTCGCAAAGACCAAACCACAGATAAAACTCATATTTAAACGCTGAAGTGTCTTGAAGTAAAGAATCTTAACACCCCCGTTAAAGCAGGACTCGGAAATTTCTAAATAAAGAACCATTAAAAAACCTTTTTATAATATAAAGCGTCTTTGAGATCAACTGACCTTGAGGAATGCTGTAACAAAACTTTTTTCTTGTGAAATTTCTCCACATACTTCTCGTTTTAGCAACTAAAAACCCCTTTTTTCTGAACTTAACAAGGGAAACCTTTAGGTGTTGAATGAAGGTAAGGCTTTTGAAGACTTCATGTTTGACATATTTCAAGAATATATTTGTCTTTATGTGTATAATGAACTTAGGCAAATCTTCTTGAATAGATTCTGTAAGTCCGTAAACTGATGTTTGAGATTTCCGTCCCATACTAAATTGCCTACGAACCCCTCTTTCTTTAGATAACTTTTTACTTGCAAACTGAACAAGATATGTTTAGTTTCTAAGTTGCTTCTTTATATATGTTCTTTTCTGTGTGAAATATTTACGAGTTGAGTGGGTTTATCACCCAGCGTGCTGCCTCTCATTCCGAAGTACATGTCCGACCTAGTTAGTGAATTTCATTGACTTGAGATCTGGATCTGTGCCTTTATATAAAATTCAAACCATCGAAAACAACATGTGGTGATTAAAATAAAATCTTTTGGTTGATGTCGACGCAAAGCCATTAAACTTGTTGTTCATCGAGAATGTTGTATTGATGAAATGGAATGTTGTATTGATAAAAATGTGCGTAAGAAATATTTGTGGAAAATTAACCCAAATACTGCTAAAACCAACAATTCCTCGATTTTTTAACGAGTTGATTTAACCCTATAAAGTGACAATTCATTTTACTTTCAGTCTTGAAGAGTAGAATAATTGGTGTATTCTAACTTTTGACTGAACCAGTTGATGAAACCTTAATCGAAGAAATCATTCATTGAGAAATGATTGAGGTTATTTATTCCAACGTTGGACCTCATAAGGTGTTATTCATTCTAAATTTTGAACGAGGCAGTTGATGAAACCCTACAAAATGATCATTAATTCTGGTTGTCTTTAAGAGTAGAAATGATTGGTGTTATTCATTCTAACTTTTGTACCAGTTGATAAAACCCTATAAAAAGGCCATTTATTTTGTTTGTCTTGAACAGTAGAAATGATTGGTGCGATTTATTTCAAATTTTGAGCCAGCCGATGAAACCTTATAAATGCTGGTCTTGAAGAGTAGAGATGATTGTTATTATTCATTCAGTTGATTATAACCCTGCCAATTGACAATTCATTTCGCTTACATTAAAGTACATCACTGTTACAACAAGTTCAAAAGTTGAAAATTTTCATAAGCTTTGGAAAAAATGTATACCTTTGTATTCAGAGGGAAAGGGTTACATTTCTTATTTACTGGCTAGAAGCGAAAGAATTATACAACGTAATATGAATTAACAGTTAAATCTGCAGAGTACCAATTCAGTTACTAAATCTCTGCTTCCCCTTAAGCCTAATTACTAATCAATTTGGGAAAAAATATGGAAGTGTTCTGTTAAATATGATATTAATAATAGTAAAGCCGCATAAAACAATACCGTATATTTTAGTTACGTAGTTAAAACTATCTATTGTAGTTCAGCAGAAATTAAGGCGCCAGTCTTTCAGTTATACACGAAAACACAAATAGTATTCATAGATCAATGAGCGACAGAAATATTTTTTTAGCTGTGGCATTTTATTTTTGATATGCCTGCGTCGCAGACACAGTGCGAAAAATGAAATGTATTAACCATTATCTTGCTAAATGCAAGTGACCATTCATTATGTTTGTCTTTAAAAGTAGAGTTCAGAAAATGTTCACTGCTTGAAATTTTGCAACTTCGACCAGGAATAGACCTGAAATACGATATGTCGTGGGAGGATATTTTTTCTTTGTGTTGAAAAGAAATGTTTTCACTTCTAAATAACAAGTTATAGTAATGAAAAAGATCAGATATAGATATGACGTTAATTGTAGCTCTCTTGAGATTCATATTCGTTTTATCATTATTAGTGTGGGTGGTTGAGCGAAATTAGGACAAACCACAAGCGTTTAATATCTTCTCAAACAGGCAGCGGGTATTTTATACTCCCAATATAAACAGAACCAAAATTTTCTACCCATTTTAAATCGCACCGTATAAACTTTTGACCACTACAAGCTATTCCAAATTCTCATTCTCTGTTGAGCAAACAAAAAAAATTTTAGTTTTTTTTTGCTCTCAGAAAAATCCCAGTTATATTCATTCAAATATAGTTAGTTTAAAGATATTTAAGACTGTAATTAAAGTAATTTTCTCTGTGCAAAAGCTAATTTCAACTAGTTAGGAGTAAACTCTATAATTTCTATCCATTTTTTCTGTTCATAAATTTCCCACTATGAAAATATGAAAGATTTAAACTGAAAGAAGTGTTGTATTTTATATTTTTGTAAAGCTTTTACCACGGAATCGAAAGCTGAATATTTTCTTTTGTATTTCGTTTTTTCTATTTTCAAAGAATAACAAAACACGAAACACACTAAAACACAAAAACAGAAAATGAGACAGTCACGGGTCAGCTAATTGGTGTTTATAAAACCTTGTTTATTCGACTTGATACACACGTCATACTTTCTGTGTTGTTAATTTTATATATTATGGCATGTTTTTGCATCCAAAAGAAACAAAACTAGATATTTTCTTTTTCTTGCCAGGTTCTTTGGGCGATGAGTGGTCCAATTATTGGCAAGTCACAAAATTTGGACAATTTTAGCTTGACCTGTAATGAAAACAATTTTTAAAATTGTTTTGGGCGCGCATCAAAGTAACTCATTGCGTTGAAAGAAAACAAGAAATTTTAAAAATGCACCAAGCAAAAATTACACGAGTTCATAAAGTCAAAATTTTACACCCATGTCTTCTAATATGGCCGAAAACTGTTTTGTGTACGATATTTATTACAATTAGCTGCCTTTTGCACTTCAAATGACAACGGCAAGGAAATTTTATATCCGCCGGAGATCTCTTTCCTGTTGAAGCGCAATGCAACAAAACTTTATTGACATTAAAAATCAAACTGTAAATACACCGGAAAACATTTCAGTTTTATCGTAATATTTTTGTTACAAACAACAGGACAGCTTCTTTTACTACAAAAAAAGTTAAGAAAAATCTCGATGAATTTCGAATTCAGTTAGTTTCGTTTCGTCTTTTCATGTTGCATTCTTACCCCTAATTTCGTTTACATCATAGTAGAGAAATAAATTTCGAAAATGTGTTTCATATGAAAAATGAATAAAGACTTTTAAAGTTTTGTTTTAACTTAAACATTAACTTCTACATTGCTGTACACCATTCATGTACGAGCTTTGGGTTGAGCATGTAAAATGTATCTATTTAGTTCGTTTTTCTTCTTGACTTCTTCAAAGAAGAGACCATGAGGACAGAAAATGTGAAGTCAATTTTTTTTTCATTTCTTGTCAAGCTGCCCCATCACTTTCCTAAACTATCCTGCTTTTCACAATTACTACTAAATTCCTTTTTGATTTTCATCTGAAAAGAGTTGGTAAACCAAAATGTATGCTAAAACTTGAATATTGTACAAACTGAATTAACCAACATTATATGTTCAAATTATAAAACCACACAGTGAATTTGTGTTGGAACTTGGGGTTATTTGAAGGACTATTTAACAGTTCACAATTCTCTTCAGGTCAATGAATAAGTAAGTACAAATATGCGCTGTCATGTTTTCCATGATTTAGTAATAGCCCTCCCATTCGCTTAGATTTAAAGTTGAACCATGCTCCTGAGTGTATTTCAGTTTTTATTTCAAATGCAAAAATTGGCTCAGAAAGTTTTAAATGCAAGAAATGCCTTTGAGGATGCCCTCATAGTTCTGTATTGGCATCTTATTTGGTTTTGTAGTTTTGCTTTAGCTTTTAGCGTTCGGTAATCTTCGAAAATAAGATAGTAATGTAAGTTGAAAATCTCCAATGAAAGTGATACGGTTTTAAGAAGTTTTAAACTACCAAGGTTTTCCATAATGGCTGCAACAACCAAACATAAAATTACAGAGTTCTTCTTTTAAAAATCTTTCTTTTCGCTCTTTTCGGTAACTATTTCATATCTTGGATATTAGCCAATTAATTTCATTTTTAAACTGCATGAACTGATGAAGAATGTTCAAGTCAGGCGAATAAATATTCAAACGTTAGGCAACTTTGTTCATACTTATTCGTATTGAAAGTTTTAATGTCATTATTATAGCAAAAAGACTTACCAACCTGCCTTTTTTACAGTACTTGAAAATTAAAATTAAAGTCGTTGTTAGAGAACGTTTGACGAAGCAGTCTTTTTGTAGACTTAGGTCGAAAACGTTTTCCGGCTTTGACTAAGATGTTTAAATCAAGTATCGCTGCGAGTTAGAAACGTTGCTAAACAAAGCCTAACTGATTCTAAACAAACTAAATGTTAACCATAAGATTAACATCTACAGCGAACTACTGAAAAATGTAGTGAGATAATGGCATTTAAATCCGGAAAGCTTTTGACGGTTTTCATTTTGTAAAAAGGGGTTTAATTTAACTTTGTAATTTTAAACCAGCGGTTTTTAAAATCAGCTAAGTCACTACAATTAAGACCCCTCAGTGCATTAAACTCTGCATAATGACTCTAAAATGTTCAAATGATCTTTACTATAATGCTCAGGATTTATATGACGCTCTTTTCTTTCAGACTACAACGGGCACAACGAGAACCATGTGAAAGCAATTCAATTTCTTGATAGTGGCATAATAGATTGTATTTCCGAGTCTTATAAATCCTCAAGACACACTGATTAAAGTCGATATATTTAACTGAAGAGCTGTTCATGTTAAGTCGTTTTTCTTCTGCTATATATCTGTGATTTTACCGCATGTACATAAATTTTAAAATTCAGCAAGAACACTAAAAATTGACTAAAAACAAGAATGAACACCGACGTTTTGCGCTTTTGTCTTTGTTCAACGCAAAACCTCAGACGCATAGCAGTTTCATCCCTGATCTTTACTCGAACAAGATAAACTTCGATTTTTTTCCTTGAGGGGGGTGTCTTTGGAGGATGTGCAAGAGAAATACCACAAAGTTTATCAAAGGAAATGCTTCTTTTCTTTCCGTTTTTGTTAATGGAACCAACAGATGTGTTATGGTTATCTGTGTTATAACCCAAGCACGTTTTATCCATGATTTCCCTTGTATATATCAGTTGAATTAATACTTAAAATATGCTGTAGAATCAAAAAATGTTTGATGCAGAAAAAGTAATGAATTGTGATTTTGCAAAAGAAACTCATTGCGTAATCCATAAGCTGAGAATTTTGCATGAAAGTCTAAGTTAAACTGATATTTTTCTAAGCCGTAAACAATCTCACAAAGTATTTAATACAAACCAAAGCGACTAATTATGAAAAAGAGGGTTACTGCAGATATCCTCTTATATATAATAGTTATAATATACTGACAGACTAGTTGTTTTGTAAATTTCTCAAATGGTGATACACGCGCTCTGTTATATGCAACATGAAAACTTATTTAGCTTTGAGCTTTAAAAGCAACATTTTTCTTGTAATTTTCACCTAATGAAATTCCCGACTGCTCAATACATTTTTCTTAATGAGTCATTAAAGAGAATTAGATTTGGTTACTATACGACGAGCTAAACTGCAAACCAATTTCCGCCGACTTGAGTTTAGTGTTGTTCACAATATACTTTCAATGATCTATTGGGGGCGAAGCAAATCCTTCAAATCTTGCTGGGTTTTACTGAAGAGTCATGCTCCGTTTGGTTGAGTGACAAACTTTGAGAAAACCGACAAGTTCAGAGTTTGTTAATTGAAACAATAAATAAATGTATCAGTTGAATCTACTCTTCAAGGCAAGCAAAATATTAAATTATCACTTTACATAGGGTTTCGTATAAACTGGATCAAAAGTTGAGAATGGATAACACCAATCATTTCTGTTCTTCAAGGCATGCAAAACTTTGAATGGTTCATTAAGTGGATCAAAAGTTACAATTAATAACACCAATCATATCCATCCTCAAGGCATGCAAAACTTTGAATGGTTCATTAACTCAGTAGATCAAAAGTTAGAATGAATATAAAACCAATCGTTTCTATTCTTCAAGGCACCAAAACTTACATGGTCACTTTATCAGGGTCTCTCATTAACTGGATCAAAGGTTAAAATGAATAACATCAATAATTTCTACCGCTTCAAAACAAGCAAAACGAATGGTCACTTTTTAGGGTTTCATCAACTGGTTCAAATGTAAGAATGAATAACACCAATCATTTTTACTCTTCAAGACAAACAAAATGAATGGTCACTTTATAGGGTTTCAACAACTAGTTCCAAAGTTAGAATGAAGAACACCAATCATTTCTACTCTTCAAGACAAACAAAATGAATGGTCACTTCAGTTATAGGGTTTCATCAACTCGTTCAAAAATTACAATGCTTAACACCAATCATTTCTTCTCTTCAAGACAAACAAAATGAATGGTCACCTTTTAGTGTTTTATCAACTGATTCAAAAGTGAGAATGGATAACACCAATGAGTCATTTCTACTTTTATAAAGACAAGCAAAATGATTGGTCACTTTTATATAAGGTTTCAACAACCGGGGCAACAAATTGAAACATTCTAGCTTTTAGCATTTCAGTTACTGAATTTTTTTAGCAGGATAATGATGGAGATATTTATGTATACCTATGACATACTATTTCCCTCCAAATTCACTTACAGTTTCCAAGTTCTTATTGGGTTACGAGTTAAAAGTGCAGATAAAAATTTCAATTCCTTGATGAAACGAAAACCAAACAGCTTTCTTTCGAATTTTTTAGCTCAAGTCACAACAGTTATAGGAACGTACAAATACAAGATTAATAATTAATAAGTCTAGATTAGAGTGTGAAAATTCCCAGTATGCTCGCCAAATTTTCCCTTCATTCGTATTAATTCATGTAAATTTTTTCCTGTTAATTCCTCGCGCCTGAGGGAAGGTACGTGCTTCAAGTATTTCTAAGCCTTTTATTTGCGAAAGCGAAGCCACAAACAGTTATACTACTCAAACAATTCTTCCTTTTCACACAGTGATCAAAAGACTCGGGCATTGAACGAACCACGAACACAAGTCGAAAAGGGCTGGTTGTTCATTTTACCACAATTAGTAGAGTCCACTGGTTAGGAGACATGATGAATTTCTTTGTTATATGTTTTTGTTCTCCCTTTCCCTATTGAAATATGATGTTGACCCTGCGCAGATAACAAAAGGCTTTGAGATGTAAATGAAGAAATGGCCAATATACTAACGAAGCATCACACCTAGAACAAAAGACCATAAGTTGTGATTCGGCACACAAAATGAAACAAAGAAACATTGTAGTCTTTTTTGTAATTTGCTAAGTTTCCAAGCTAGCCTACTTTAATAACTTTGGCCAAATGTCGAGCCTCACATGTGCCGAATTTAATGCTATTGAACAAATTATATTGTTCTACTCATTTGCATTGGATTCGGCACATGTGAAGTTCAACGTTTGGCACTCAGAAAATGACACACGTGAAAAAAATTGTTACAATTGTGGTGGAAAAACGTGACCAAGAATAGTGCTGTCAAAATTTCTTATGCCGGAAAGCGGAGTTTCGGTCGTTCACAGGTTTATCTTACGTGATTGAGCACAGTTGTAATAGTTATAAAATTGATTTTAACCGGCATTCCTGTTATCAGTGTGGTTTGTTGACAAAACTATTATATAAACCACCGACTCCCGATACCGTATTTTGCTGAACTTAATTAAATTCGATTGTCATATTTACATATCTAAAAAATAATGGCTGACCGCAAAAATTACTCGCAGAGAAATATCTTCACGTTCCGAGATACAAATGCAATGAGTAGCGCGTGTTATAAACAAAATGGCGTGTTTTTGTGTTTATCAGTTATTGCAAACAAAAACATTCGTCAGCAATATGTAAAAAGATATATAAAATGGCTAAAAGTAAAACGTTTTCGATCTTAAGATAATTAAAACACTGACCTCTATTGACAGGTGTAAAATATGCGCTTTTTCGCAGAGTTGTTTTGTTCATCAAGTAATTCCCGATCTTTAAAGTAAACATTATGACAACAGGTATAGTGTTAGTACAGTTAACATTTAACAGTATAGTTCCTAGTTCCTATGTGATTCTTTTAAACTCGAGACCCTCTTCACACAGACCCGATTTTAATGCCTTGAATACACTGGAACACAAAACATTGCCGAATTATATGGTAAAAATAGCGTCCCAAACTTGTTGAACGCTGATATTTTTATATCAATCTAAGTACAGTATCAACTTTAAGTCAGCTTCTTGGAGATAAAGAATAAAATCGATTTATTTAAAAAAATAAATATTTAGTTTTGTTATTGCGAAAGTGTAGAGATCTTCAGAGTTCAAATCAGTGCGGTTAAGATTCACGGTGTAGGTTAACAGGAAGTTTGCTTCAAAACTGATAGAAATAATCCTTGACAATCCGGCGTCTCCTGAATTAACTTAACCGCACTGGAGTTTCTTTGAACCCCGCTTCTTTGTCAACAAAATGTTTTAAGAGCGGCGAATTGAGTTTGACGAGTTAAGCTGGGTTGAAAAATTGTTTCGGAAGAATCGTACCACCATGAACTTTCTGATAATTCATTAGTTTTTAATAACAATTAATAGCAATAGCAATAGCAATAGCAATAGCAATAGCAATAGCAATAGCAATAGCAATAGCAATAGCAATAGCAATA
>JAOCNB020290029.1:0-16053 GCA_026546465.2 Palythoa caribaeorum
AAGTTTTAGCACGTCGTGCAAATCAGCGTATTTACCAATAACAAATCCAGCAGCTGCGAGCTGGACTCGCTGAAGGCGTTTAACTAAATAACCGTGTAAAGGAAAGGTTACAGTATCATTATAATCGAGCTTTGACAAAATTAGTGATTCCGCAAGTTGTTTTCTCACTTGAAAAGGAGCTAAGTTCTTTAATTTTCTGAGTCCACTTAACGTAGTATAGCAACTAGAAGTTTTAGTGTTCGTATCAAGATTCCAGTCCAAGTTCTGGTGAAGAACTTGGACCATTTAGAATACCACAGTTTAAAAAGTACCCAAAGAGAAGAAATGCTCGTCAGAATGTGAAGGAAGGTGCGCAATAAGAAACAAACTAAAGAACGACCGACCATTTAGAATACCAAAGTCTACACAGCTCCCAAAGAGAAGGATTGCTCGTCAGAATGTGAAGGAAGGTGCGCAGTGATAAACAAACTAAAAAACGACCGATCATTTAGAATACCACAGTTTACACAGCTCCCAAGGTGAAGGATTGCTCGTCAGAATGTGAATGAAGGTGCGCAGTGATGAACAATTTATAAAAATGATGACTGACCGTTGAAAATACCACTTTAGACAGTCGTTAAGAGAAGAAATATCCAGTTGATGGAATCTAGAATTGCTGGGATCAACTTAGAAAACATAAATTAGTTTTGAGCAATATCACGTAGCACATGGTGAGGTACAAATCGACAAGGTACAAATGCGCGCAGTACAGGAATAAATCTTTACCAAACCCTCAAAGTGCCTAGTAACGTATGAATCTAGTGTCCAAATCCGCGCTGCATAGCAATTAATATGGCTAGCAAATGCACACAGCATAGGGAAGAACCTTGCGTAAATCAGAGATTGACCCCGAAGAAATCCGCAAAGCACAGGGGTTTTCACTGATCAAAACCATGTGAAGAACGGATTTATATTCACCACATCGAAACAGCGCAGGCACTGCCTTGCACTGAATTCACCAAAAAGGAATTGACTTTAATCAAACTCACACAGTAAAGGGATTATTGACCCCATTTAATTCCACAAAGAAAAGAAGTTGGTCTCGCTTAAATTTAAACAACACAGGGAACAAATAGTATATTATCTTAGTTAGCTCATTTGTGAAGAAAATCTTTTCCCGTTCTTTCTAGACAGTGCATGGCTAATGTTTAATCGCTCGATGGTTCAGATCTTGGCGCGTGAAAGTCAATTTATCAGAGGGAGGAAAACCGGAGTAGCGGGAGAAAAACCCTCGGAGTCACATTCAGTTCGACAAAATATCTCAGCTCACGTGCGAAGCCCATCATTCGATCCGAGGTCGTACGGCTGGGAAGCGCAAATGATGACCAACACGCCAATCCAACTCCCCCATGGGACGATCTGGCCCAAATCCACAAAGAACAGGGCCTCGTCTCGTCCAAAACAAAAAAATATAAGATTTGATCAATCCCATACAGAATACCAACTTGGCCTTGGCCATTTCCAAGCAAAATGTTTAGATCTGTACAGAATTGGGGTTGCATTTGGGCAAACGCAATAACTTACTGGCCACCAGGCTCTACAATCAAATCGTTAGGCAGCTTTGTCATAGATCTTGACCAAATGCACATACAATCGCAAGGAATGAATGGACCATCCCATGCACGTGGTAGGGACAGCCGATGATTCATGGCGTCGACTTGTCTGAGTCTTCGAGTCGACTGCTTATCGATCATACCGATTGCTTATCACATTTTTCTCTGCTTTGTCTCGCTGCGCAGCAACATTTTGGAAACGGAATTGCGGACCACACATAGCAAAAGCGAAAACGGGTTTTAGAAGGGCAAATGAGGTACAGGTAATTATCCTGAATATAAATATAGGGAATAGGAAGCTTCAAATTCAAAATTACGTTATCGTCGCCAACTTTTAAAGGTGTCTTTTCCGTTTTTCATTTGTTATTTTCTAAAAACAAATCACATATGTAAAGATCAAGATTGGGTTTGTTGACATAGTAAGTGAGATACGAGTCACAATATTCAGGCGAAACAAAAAAAGTGGTCAGGAAATGTTTGGCCTGTTGATGCAAAAAATCCAAAACGCCTCATCTACGTGAAAATGGGGACATTGACTTTGCATGCTTGTGAACTAAAAGGCGACACTTTACTAATTAAAACATATCATTATCACAAAAATGTATTTCAGTTACCAGTGAACTTGTTTAATTTTGGGGGTGTGGAGTTAATGTCAGTCAGAATTGTAACTAAACGTAATTATAAAATCTAGATCTTGAAAAATTGTTTTTATATCTGCTATAGTTTCGCAAACAAATCTTTTACTGACAATTCGTACGCGTATCTAGACTGGCAAAGTAAAAGTTTACTGCATACTTTTTAAAAAAATGTACACACTTAATTTGGAGGCGACAGATCGCAATATGGTCACGGACCAGGTGGTGCTGATTAACTTCAGGCATTCTTTTCGATCTTGGAATAAGTCTTTCTATGAATAGTATCACAACTATCCATATCAAAATGACTGGAGAGCTTCCATTACTCTTTATTTACACGTGGAGCGCACGTCTCTGATGATCATATTCTCAGGAATTAATCCTGCATTGCACCTATTGTTGCAAACCGCTAAGGCTGATATAGCTGTTGGGGGTTAGGTACTTAACGCATTATGTACCATAAATAGAGGCACGGTTCCTTTTTAGAAACAGGATAATCTAGATTACAAAGAAATTTAAAATGATGATGATAGACAGAATTTTTCTGTGGTTCTAACAATACACATTCATTTAATTTTACTTGTACTCCAGTAAAAAGCCTAAACATAAATGATTTCGTCTTTGTAATGAGTTGCAACCGAAGACTTAATCTTATAACTAATTCAAGCGCGCACAATCAAAATGAAATCTATGACTTGGGTAGAGGAAAGCTTTTGGTGTAAACATCTTTTTTCCTTGCTTTTTTTGGAATGTGCGTGTGGGGGAAGGGGTTGACTTCCATACTTTTTCGATATACCTTATGACTTTTGCCAACCATTAATGCTCTGTACAGCATAGTATGATAGACGATTTTCGGATTAAATTAAATGCTACACAAAGAAGCGTGTGATGGGTGTCACAAACATACACCGAACGAGCCGACCACGCAGTTAATCCGCATGACATCAGAAATTCCAGGAAATTTTAAAGGAATATCGCGTCCATCAGAATGAAAACAAAACTGCGCGTTGTGTAGTTCATGTGCTTTGGCAACTACAGACAATTTTAGTTTATTCTCGGCGACACAACCCGAGATCTTTATTTTTGGTTAGTATACTTGGAAGACTATTTGACAACTGGAATTGAAAACCTTTTGTTTCATGCATTTTCCAGTGTACACAAGAGCACGTTAAGACTGTAATAAGATAATGCTAATCCGCCAAAGAGATGCTAATCCGTCAGCCGGTTTTCGGAAGTGTTTGGGTCCTTCTACTTTCTTTCTTTCATTTGAAGAAGTAGTGGTGCAGCCACCGCGATACTAAGTTTGGATGTATGTTACGTATACAGGTAGCAGAAGGTCTTGTTCCGCAAAAATGAAGGGATACTGACACTGGAATCACGTCAAAATATTTACTTCCTTGCCATCTTGATATAATCGCTTCACTTTAAAATGTTTTTTTAAAGTCTTTTTTTGTTTTGTGGCCGCAGGGAGCCACTTTTCGTATCCCTATTTATAAATTCTAAAAAGCAGATACAATCTCACCCACGGTTGATAAATAATTAACATATGTACTCGTGTGCTGAGCCAAAACGTGTTCGTCTTGAAGAATTTTACAATACAAATGAAACAAAATATACATGCAAAAACAATTTAGTTATTTTTTATATCGGATGCAAAATTTTTTTAACCTTTTCGCTCCGGCTGTTGTTTTTCAAAACACCGAGCTTTTCGTCGATAGACCGCCTACAGAGCATAAAGCATAAACTCTTTTTTTTCAGAACGTCTTATTTTTGGGCCGAGACTGAATGGTCTCAAATATTTTGGGGACTTTAGCCTTAAACGTTCCTAAAATGTTATTAATCTAATTATACGTATTTGGTGTACAAGTTCTTTTTTTATCAGAGCCGAACAACACTGTATGTGTATCCGTTAAGAAGATACGAGCTTCGATATTTGATATATAAGTAAATAGGATAAAAAGAGAAAATAATGGGTCCTGCAAACTGTTCTTGTAAAATTTCCATGAATTTTTCTCTAGTTGCAAACAATGTTGCCCTGTCGACTCTTTGCCGACTCCACGATTATGTGCCTCGGCCTCGGGTGTGTTCTTAGAATGTTAGTCTTAGATTCTGGACGATTTTCATCCTCACGTTCTTATAAAAAAAGAGTGTAATGTGTAGCAGTATGGACTGGTTTATTTTTAATAAATGCTCATTACCCCAACGAAATAGCACAAAAATGTTCCTGCCTAATCAGATATAGTATTTGGCCTCCCATCACTCAACAGTTAGGCACTTTGCAAGGGAAGTATGTGACACCGTTATCTTACTGCTTTCCAAACGTACCACATCTGCCAGAAAGAGGAACAGTACTCTTGTTAAGGTGATCTTAGCGGTTTGGTTGGATTGGCGATCCTTGGAGTATCAAGTCGTGGATGAACCGCATTATTGTCCATCCACTAACAGAATTATCAGGTTTACGGTAAGAATTTTACCCACTTTTCAGCTAACTTGCAGCTTGATTCATTTTGTAAAAAAACTGAAGTAGCTATAGGTTAAGTATATCGTTGTGGGAAAGCGTGCAATTTCGATCTTTACCGATTTTAATAGGAAATATACCTCAAGGCTAAATTAATTTCGAGATATTAGTTTCCACAACTGCAAGGTGTTTTAGCAGTTCACAGTCCGGCACTGGCTGGTTTTGTGATACAACTGTCGTGCAGGACAAGGCTAAATATCCTGCACTGTCGTTACAGATAACATTATTAAGTCGGTTCATAGCTGTACTATATATTAGTGACCGTATATCAGTTTATACTTTTTTGTGAATTTTACAAATGCGACAGTGGATGAGACGACGCCAGAGTTTGTGACATGACTTACAAACGTGATCTTCCGTCTTATCAGTGAAACCATCTATCAGCTCTGTTCTGACCTCAACCATTTCACATCAGTTTAAAAACAGTAACGCAAAACGTAAACAGATTTTATCATAGATTTTCAGATTTGACTTCAACAGTTATAACATAAACATTTTAGTTAGAGCTCCTGTGAATGCGCCTGCTACTAGTCATTTCCGTTATAATTTAACTCTTTCAGTAACCCTGTCAATTCTGGATAATCGTTCTATCTTTTTGACTGTACATTACTGGTAACAATAACAAACAATCCAAGCTCATCGATCACGTCTGTCAGAAATACGACCACACGTAGAATAAAGTAGATACATACGATTTGATGCAAGGGCAGAGCTCAGCTCCTAAAATCTACCCAGCAATTCACGATACTTCTCGGGGAACGCTTTCCTCAGCTGATATAAACCAGCACCATTATCATTCGGGTGTAAAAGATCTGAAAAGATTCCCATCTCCTGAAAAAAGATACTTGATAAGAAAATCTTTCATCTGTACATTCAAAACCTAAATTATGCAAAACGGTTTTTCGATAAGTCATCTTGAGGGATTATGTGGGCCGCACAGCTTTGATCCGCCAATGCAACTTTTGTCGAGAACCGTTCGAAGTTCTTCCTGGGGGTTTTGAAGGACCGGTGTAATTAAAGAAAAATCATAGACAGGGAGAAACTCTTAATCAAGTAATTGGGTGACCGGAATAAGAAAGAAAGAGAGAGAAGGGGCACAACGCTCGCGGAGACCCTCTACTCCCTGTGCTACACGTAACAAGGTAAGTTAGTAGACTAAAAGCAAAATTATTACAGTGAACCGAGATCCAGACAAAAATTTACCCTTTTCCCGTTCGGTTTACCGCAATCACTCTGTTTCACGAAATGCTAGTGTATTAGCCAGCAGCGGCTCATATATGAAAGCACCCGGCGTCTCCCTCGGAGCACTGGCCAGGAACGTGACACGCTTAAAGCCACCATCACGTAATTAAGTTCGAGACGTGAATTAGCTGGAAACCATGGTCAGAATGATGACAGAAACAAAGGAAGGACCACTTAGTTACACTCGCATTCAATTGCACTGGAGCAGCACGATTCAAAAATATAACGGAAAACATCCCTCCCTTTTTTTCAACTTAAAACAAGTTTGCATACATTGTTAAATCCACGGACAATACGTTTTCATCGTACAACTGAATGTAAAAGGCAAGTTTCTAGTCCTTTAGTTTCATATCACCTACAGTTTTGATAATCTGGTAAGTACCTCTACACTACTAAATTGGAAATCCTAGTAGTTTAGCCTAGCGGTTATTCGAGATGCCCTCACCCATCATAAAATGCATAATTTATTCCTGTGAAATTATGTTGTTAAATGTTAAGTGGCGGAAAAAAACTAGCTATTAGTTTAATAGTCATAACTCGAGTCATGAGTTTCCACTCCGGCAAAAACTACAGAGTTCAGCAGGAGGCAGGTTGTAGAAAGGGGCTTTTGGACACGACCAGTCAACCCCAATCACGATATACACTGGATAAATTTTTTCCCTTAACCGACAACAAAATAATGTAGTACTCGGATGGTAGTAAATTACAAATAAATAATGGGTAAGAGGTGGTATATTATGCGCAGCACAAGCTACCTACTAGACAGAATCGATCTAATTAATCGAGCTAAGTAGCCAGGTCATGCGGTAATTATTATACGTTCCGTACATTACTAAAAGTCCTGAGGCATCAAGAATACATCAAAAGAAAATAGAAAATACGACATTAAAAAAAATTCATAAGAACAAAACCAAAACTACAAACAAAACCAAGAGCATCGATACAATACGTCAGATGGATTATGTATCAAGTAGATACTTACTTAGATAGAATCGATTCTTTAAGAAGTTTTTTCAAAACATTCCGGCCCTTTGAGCTTTTTAATAAAAAAAGTCATCTGGAATTGAATTCCATAAATTAGCCCAATTGAAATGAATACTAAACAATGCGGTATTATGGCAGTTCCATTTGACCTTTATGAGAATTAAGTGTTTTTGAATGAATAAGTTGTTTGTAATAATCGCAGACCGCCGCATTTTCAATAAAATATGTATTGTTATCTGGTTAAAAAAAGCTTTTGTCATGTTTTAATAAATCCATTTGTGATCAACAAACCTCCACGTGCTCAAAATGTAGATATTCTGTGACTGCACTGAGCCAAGTGGACAATGTAATTGTAATGCATGCAACTGGAGCTAATGAAAGAGCATTTTGTCTGGCCACAGGCAAATTAACTTGATTTAAAATTAAACCATTAAATTACATTTCGGTGAAATATTTTTGTTGTGTGTTGTTACTAAACTATGGAATCTTCAATGGCTTGCAAGATTATGATTTCAAAATAAAATTGAAATACCGGCTTATTACAGCTGTTCATGTTTTCCAAATATTTTGTGGTTTTGAAGATAAACGCCACTTCTCAATGAGGTCTTGAATGTTTGCGCCCGCGTAACTTTGAAACGTAACAAAACATTTTAAAAATCTTTCCTTCCAGTGACTTCGCATACATCAGCGTTCACCTATATCCGAGTTAATATTTATTGTTATAAAGTGAAATTCAACCATTTTAAAAATTTTTATAAAAGTTCATCTGATAAGCAGGCACACTAGGGCCTCTGGGCTGCGCCTCCTCATTTACACGTGCCAGACAAAGTTTTTTTTTTTTTAAATGAGCAACTGAAACGTGTACAGCGAAACTTACATTTCAACTTACTAACCTAACTAAAAATGCTTTTAAGAACCAGTAAATTTTAACGAGGCTCATTGTCCTTCATTTTTGGCGACTTCAGCTTCAACTTTCAACTTGTTCTTAGATTGTTGATTTCTGTGAGCAGTTTTTATTGAAAAAATAATGAAGTAGAAACAAGGTATTAGAGATATTTTATTTGCAAAGGTATATAACTCGGTTTACAAGTTGTTACCCACAATATACATAACACGCTATAAACGCCTTATACAGATCAAATATTTAAAAGACTATATAACTTCTATAACAAATAATCATTTATATTTTTAGAAAACGAAACGCCTGAACGAAACTTGTATTGATGTCGTTATTGTAATTTGTACAACTATATTTATAATATTTGATGGCCAGTCTTCAGGGCTCGGGTTACAATGTCTTACATTTTCACCAGTTTCATCGTCGTCGATGTAAAAAAGCGCGTTGAACTCTATCGAGAAGAGAAGGGGGCAATTTGGCAAAAAGCACAAAGAAAGTAATTTTCTGCAGGTTTTTCGGCGTTTAAAAAATAAAAAGTATGTGTGCCGTATGGCGGCTACTCTGAAATATGGTCGCCCATGTAAATCTGGTGATTTTTTAAATTGACGCCATCTACTAACTTGTTTTTTTTTGCGTATTTTTCAAGACCTTTCAACAAAACATTATATAAATTACTGCAACTTATTCTTTTACTTTGGGTTAACGAATTGTTTCGCGTACAAGAAACTCTAAAGTCGCAATCAGGCAAACTAAAAGGATGTATCTAAAATCATGATCAGAGACAAACACATGTTTACATCATTTGTTTCGCGTGTTCAGAAGAGCCGGTATATAACTGTCAGGAGCAGGATCGGTATAACAACTAATCCAAATGACTTACAAGAAAACCACAAAACTCGCAGCAATTTTAAGTTTTCAATGCAAGCCGGATGTGAAAGAAAGGTTGAATGGAACAACTAATACTAATGGGTTTTCAACCGTTTCGTTTAAAGCTCCGGACGACAACTTATTGCACGAGTTTCTAAAAAGAAGGACGGATAACGTAAAAAAACAAAACGAAACGGTGTAAAATCGTTAAAACCTACTATGATACTATCACAAATCTCACTGCAGGAGGTTTCGTATCTAACACCTATAAAGGCTATATCCGCTTAACTTTGTTAGTTCTTCGTTTTCTGGTGCCCATATGTAAACAGGCGACAACTATAGGCAGATTTCTGTTGACATACTGTTTACAAACAAATTTTTTCAAATTGAAACACCTCCAAGACACTATACAAAAAAACCTTTGTCTCAATCCACCAATCAAGGACTGGTAGATTCATTAATAACAATAATTGAAACTCTCCTGTGTGACTGAAGAACCGTAAATAATATTTTGACATGCGAGTGTTATGTTGACAGACGGTCCAACACCTATTCCACAAAATTTTGTCATTTCCGCGTGCCCTGAGGCCGATATACACAAGTGACAGCTCTTTGAGTCTAAATATTGTAAATGTTTTTTTTTTTTTCACAATTTTTAAGAGTGTCTGATAGACATCGTTACCTCACCACACTGAGACAAAGAGTACTGACAGCATTCTGTAAAACACTTAATTGTATTTAATAATCTGAATATCTCGGACTCATGGACCGCACTAAATTTAGTATGTATCGCCTTAAGTAAAAGTGACAAAACCACACTTTTGATCGCTCCAATTTATCTTCGAGTCTATATTTAGGCCCCACTGCTCGATGCCTATAGCGCTAGTCCGAATATAACCCTACGGGTCTGCAATAACAGACTAATATCTGATTCTAAACAGAGCCGGACTACCAAAGTGATTAGTGTAGAACAAGCTGGATTTTGAACTTTTCATTTGGCTAGTGAAAAGGATGCTACATACTCAGAAATATTGCACTGACACTGAAAGTGAAGCATCTATATCTACTCTCGGGTGTAACATGGATGCAAAACGTATTATTATTAGTTTTTGTTGAAAACACTCGTGCAAAACCTGGTTTAGAAGAGGTAACTGTCCATTTCAACCCCTCAATACATGCTTTTTTTAAACCAGTAAATTTTGCCCAGGTTCATTGCTCTAAATTTTTTGGCGTCTTCAGCCGCAATTTGTTTTTAAAATTGCTCTTATTTCTATGAGCGGTTTTTTTTAAAAGTATTCAGTGGAAAATGAAATGCCTTGCGCCACACATGTATTGTACGGCTGAATTTAGAAGCGAACTACCTTCATTGTTAGCTGAGCAGACTTTACAGTGAATCTTTTTATGTTTTATACTGTGACGCTAAGTTTTAGTCAACTTCCTACCACAAAAACTTTCCTAGTTATCAAGCCCCAGCCAGAGCTTGTTCTTAAATTTTGGCAAATTTGAGTCGCGTTCTTATACAGTTGTTCTCATAAAAAGCGTGTAACTGCTGTAAGACCATTGACAATTATTAGCAAAGTGCTGGGAGCATACTAAAGGAAACAGAAAAAAAGTTGTAAGTGAAAGAGAGGAGAGCGAAAGTCTAAAACAAGAAAGCAGAGAAAAAAGTTCATATAATGGTGCAAACCAAAACATGATATTACAAACGGTGAAGGCCAAAATGATAATTCATGCAAGCCCACCCCCCTTACCCCATAACTTTTCTGTGTAATTTAAAACATAAACGAACAACTTTATTGAATCTTTTTATGTTGCAATGTTCAGTTACATGTGTAACTGTTACCTTACTATTCAATGCGAAGCGTTCATTTCTGATTTCTTTTAGTTTGATTTCCTACGTGTTTCATGCAATTGTTCTCGATTTTTTTGTGTACATTAAGAATAACAACACAACAAAGCGGTTATTATCGAATAAATTGCGCTCTGTTCTGCGTTACGCAAGACTGAAGACTATCTTTTGTTCTGTGATTCCATGTAATATCTGATCTAAAGCAAATCAAATAAAGCGTTCAGACTTCAGTTTACTTTATCTTGCATGCTATTCGCACTTGAGCTGTTACTTGTAGTTTTGGGGCTGAGATCGAAAACTCTAATGTGGGATTATTGAGCCCATATTTTATGACTTATTTCATTCAAAAAATTACCAAGACTACAAAATATCAGAAGCAAGGTAACGCTGTACATCTACTCTAGGAATGAAACGCACTAACGGCAATGTATTTCATCGATTGTACCTAAAAAGCGTGACTTCATGCGGCGAACTATAAAAATTTACATAAACAACAAATTTTGAAAGTCCATCGTTGAACTTTGAGGGGCACCAATACAAAATCACGGATGGCACGAAAGTTTCCAGCTCTCTGTGCACCTGCCGAACACGGAGTAACTTCAATCATGCGTTAGGAAGAATGCTCGACCAGTTCAGAGCCTTTAATGAACTATTTCCGGTGGCTGCGATAAATTCGACCTTAACAATTAACATCGATTGATAAATAATATGTCATTAATTAGCTCAGCCTCGAAATAGGCAACCAATGAAAACAAAGAATAGTTTTTATTATGCTCAGATTTAAAATGTGCAAGTTCTCTTACATTCTTTTGTTGGCTGTGATATAAAAATACATTAAATTACTCCTTCAGACAGGCTTTAATGCGTCATGCGTAACCTAAACGGCAACGCATACCATTAACCTGTTTTGAATCTTTCAACGCAATTGTTCAGTCAACGGGAAAACCTCGGGGTTTGAAGTTTGTTCCTCATTTAACTTTGTCGGAAGTGAGTATTTCCTCCGTGGCGACAATAACAAGTGATGCCGCGTGTAAATTGAGCTTATAAGTGAGGTATAACTCAAGTACGAGATGCCGTAACAAACCGGCTGCTTATATTTGACATCTGCGTTTCCCAAGCTCGCGCCCTCTGGTGTGTGTTTTGTTTATAAAACTGCGACGTATTTCCGTGACAAAACTGTAAACTGCTCAATCACGCGCGCTGTTATTCTCGAGAGAATGTTTTGGACTTCCTTTCACCAAAACTCGAAAATATTATTTGAAAGGTTAGACACTGCACGCTGGGGCAATCTATTCACCTCGATAGAATTCCACGAAGAGCTCGCACTTGTCAATCAAAATAGACAGGGTGTCACATTGCCCCGTGGCTATATTTAGCAAAAGCAGGCCATCGTGATGACCAAGGGGTTACTTTTGTACACGCGTGAGTGAGTCTTGGGTTTGTATTTTCTCAGACACGGGTTGTTTTGTTCTGTTCGAAGGTTCTTGATGCTAAAGATGATGACTCCGAACGCTACGCTCTGAGAAATTCTGTCTCAGTTTGTCACTGGGAACAAGTGGTCTGGCGCACGCGGCACGGAGTATCATATCATTTGGAACTCAGATGTAATGTATTGGTGTATGGAAGCAACATTGTGCGACGATTTCTCTTCAAACTGAAACCAAACTGGACCCCTAATTGCCAAGTGTTTTATTCCGCTGCCACTTGGCCTTTGCTGGATTACAATTCGATGTAATCACACAGCGGTTGTAAGGAATTACGAATCGGCAGTCTAATTATGTCTATTCGATACACTCGACACGAATGCCAAACTAACAGAACTACCAATGAAGTGACAGGTAAGAGCAGTTCGAGGAACGAGGCAAGAATTGACTCGCTGGAAGGACAAACAGTTGACAGAACTGGAGTCGGGGTTAGTGAAGTGGAACCAACGGAAGTCGGCCATAAAACGAGCGCTCCATCTGTAAGTGATGTGAGCGTCAAGAAATTAAAAATTTACCGGGCGAAAGGCCACTCATCGTCCCCGATTTTTTTACCATCGGTGGATTATTTACCTTCATCAACTCGTATTGACGCGGGACGGTCTCGTACTGCCGGGAAAAACGCTTGTTCATCGTCTTCTCAGCAGCCGGACAATGCAAATTTAGAAAGCTCTACTGATACGCATTCTGCTATGGCAGATTCACAGAGAACCATGTTTACACCAAACATGCCGCAGATACCAAAGCCCGTGCAAAGTGAGCAGTTGACTCAACGTTTGGATAGAGCAGAATCTACACAATTTCCTTCAACTTCAGCCGCTAGTCCAACAAAATCTCTTGACTTTTCTCCTTCTGTTTTACCTAACTCAAGTACTGTACCAACAGACTCCAGCAACACTAGTGAGTTGGCCCTTCACAAACAGGCCGCAAGTAAACATGCGACTGGATTACGTGTCAAAGGCCAGGCTGAAATGGAAATGCAAAGGAATGCATCTCAGGCGACTTATCCACATAGAGTTAATCGCAATGATCCGCAAAAGAACTCTGGAGATACGCGAGATAATCAGAGCAATGAACAGTTTTATGCCGAGTCGAGCTTAACAGGAATGGACAATGCAAATTCTGGTAGCCGAAGGCGGCAGAAAAAAGGAGACAATGTTGGTACAGAGACTAGCGATAAGAACGCCAGCTATTTCCAACAGCGGCTCCCAGCTTTTAAGCATCGTGTATCGAACGGGTCTCAGGCTTGTGGCGGCGGCGTCTCGAGTTCTTATACGGAGTCAGGAAGTGAGGAAAGTCTGCCATCATGCTCCTCCGAGAGTGATGTAAGTCCATCGGCAGACATTTCGCGTTCATCGAAGCGCAGAAAGCGTGTTAAAAGGAAAACCTCAAACAAATCAATTGGCTCAAGTATGTACGGGGAAGACAACACCAGTGATGGAGAATCTGTGACCGAAACTCAAAGCGAATTCTCAGATTCATGTTCAAGGAATTTGATTGAAACTTGCTCTAGAAAAACTAGCGTAAATAACTATGGACGAGAGCGCACACAAACGCAGCCCGGAGGGCTACAACTTTCTTCTAGTTCTATCACTATGCTTAGAACAAGGAAAATTATGTCGACAAGTTTGACATCAGTGAGTTCACTTGAAGGAACCACAAGTGCAAATGCGAGGAAGAGTTCAGTAGGATCACGGTGTACTTCTCCTGGTGGTGGCACAGTTGCTAAGGTTTCCAAAACACAAATCCAATCATTTTCAGCAACTTTGCCTCGTCCCAAAAAGAGTAAAGAAAATATTTCGCGTGTGGGAAGGTCGGACGATGAGAATGGTGGTGGTAGAAACACACCAGAAAAATCTCTTAGTAGTGACGAATTATCTCAAATTAATCAATTATCAAGGACCTCACCAACTGATAAAGGGCACCTCTCAAAAAGTCCATTTAGTTTAAAATATAAGCCCTTTCAACTACAAAAAACAAAAATTAAAAGCCCATTTTCCAGTGACCACGAGCAGTCCAGAACACAGAGTCCCACAGGATCTGATAGAAGTTCCAGAGAATGTATTTCACCAGTAACACTACAAAGATCATTAGATGTTGTCAGTCCAACCTCAGACATTGGAGACATGTTTGACAGGGGCACTGCATCTGAAACTCCTCCACCTCCTAGTGAAATTATACTTTCTTCAATACCTACATCTCGAGAAACTATGCCATTTTCTGGAGATTTACAGCAATTTGGCTCAGGTGCTTCCAGTTCCAGTGACTTACCATCTGACTCTCGAAAGACTTCGTTTCTTAGTAGGACAGAAGTGGGGCCAGGGTGCTGTGCAACTGATGGTGCTGCTGATGATGATTTCATCAATACTGATTCAATGGAACTTTCAACAGATTCAGTAACTTCAATAACAGGGCTGGTTGCAAACCGGAACAGACCACTGTCCATTGTTTCTGAGCAAGAAGAATATGCTGAAAGTATAACACAGCTGGATAAAGTAAAAGACAGTAATCGCTCAATACAACAACATGAAAAGTCTTCCACAACTGTTCCTTCATCAACACCTGTAACAAGAACTTCAGTTGAACAAAAGGATACTGCAGAAACAGAAATTCCTAATATCTCAACTCTTAGGCGACCATCATATGTTTTTGCACAGAGAATTTCAGAAGAACGATTGGTTCCTGACTTGCTTCGGCACACTGACCAGGAGCATGTAGCAAATCACACAGTAGTTTCTCCAAGTTTTAGTAAGTTAAATTGGGAAAGCACGTCCATTTTTGGGATTTCTCAAACAGATAAGAATGAGGAAGAACTGACTATTAATTCAGACGGGGAAGTCACTGCACCTCTTGCTTCTCAGGAAGAAAGTTTCCCTCCTGATAACAGTGGAGAGCAGAATGAAGAAGAAAAAAATCCAGTAAAGCTGTCAAGACCTCAGATTCCTTCAATTTTAAATTTTGATGAAGATGATGAACTAACAGATTTTAATAAAAGTAGAGCGATTGAGCACAAGGATATGCAAGTTAGGGAAAGTACGCATGAAGGCCAAGAATCTGGAGATGATGTGTTTACAGAGTCTATTGGAAAAATGGAGGATGGTAAGTCTTGCAATCAATAAAATTACTCTTGTTGTATTTTAAAATTAAACAGTCCTAAATTAAATAAAATCTTATGCAGTTCAACGTAAGTACTGTACACAAACTCAAAAAAAACAAAAATGAACCTTGACTTTAAATATTTTAAATATAATTCTTTTGCTAAATACTAAAAAATATTAAATGAAAGTAATATATGGTTGTAATATTATCAGGGATCAAAATAACAGCCAGTCAATGGACAATGTCAGTTTAGAGTGGCAACTTTAATGGACAAAACTTTCCATCACTGGCCATCTTGACCGGTCAATTCAAGTATCAGAACCACTATTTTTGTATCATCTTTCTCTCAAGTTTCAATTCAGTGCTGTTTTGATTAATTCTTTTTAATGGCGACCTTTTCCCATTTCTTTCAAAACAGGCCCTGTTTAATAATAGTCACTACTTTATAGCAATGAAATTCAACATTACTCTTACTTTTTGTTCACAAAAACAACACAAACTATCTTGGGATCTTTTACATCAATTTTTTGCACATGTAATTCAATGATATTTTTGGTTTTATTTTGTCCTTAAGTAAATAAATACCATTTTTCTCAATATTTTGACCAGTCAGAAACAAGATGATAAAATAAGATGGAAGGAATGTACTTGCTTGTTCAGATTAGGTGTAACTTTTCCATCAGACAGGAAGAACATGAGGACACAGAAAGGCTTTCAGAGCCCGCCCGCCACTCTGCAGCCAATCCTGACCACACTTTTCAGTGGAAGATTTTGGCGTTAGCCAGATCATGGATTTTTAGAAGAACACTCAAAGCTATTTTTATTGCAAAACTTACACCTAATCTGAACAAGCAAGTACATTCCTTCCATCTTATTTTATTTCCCAAT
>JAOCNB020290795.1:0-16049 GCA_026546465.2 Palythoa caribaeorum
CCCAAAAAAAATATTATCTGCTACAAACCTAAACTGTGTAAAAACAACTGAGGAAGTTCCTCGCTCATTGCTTGCAGCAAAATTATAGTATCACAACATACCTGGTGACAATGGGATCTGCTGCGTGGTTAGGTCCCCATCGGCCAAGAAGGCCCCGCCCACTCATTCCGGTTCTGCCCTTTGGATTTCTAGAATAATAATAACAGATCATTTAAAATATCCCCAATAAGTTGACCAGCCTAAAACATGAAATCGAGGCTAAGAGTGACCTAACATAGTTGGAGAAGTGGAAATGATAGAACTGCTGATATGTGTCGTTCTTTCGATAATTATATTCACTTCTCTAACTGTGCCAGCTCACCCTTAGCATCGGCTTCATGTAGAGGCTAGGTTACTTTTCAGAAACTGCGAAGAGGTTTATTGAACTCAGCAAGGTAAAATACCGAAATAAACACTTCGACGCTGGGCAAGATTAGCACAGTGAGTCTTAATAGCAGTATTTTTATCTTTCCAACAAATAAATTTAAAAAACGTTGATTTTTCTTACAAACAAAACTCGAATCCCCAACTATCTGTTACTGGTCATGATGAGGGATGCTAACCATTACACAATCAGAGGCCGCCACGCTGTCCACGCCGTGAGTTTCAGGGGTGACAAAGCCTGCAGCGTGAGGACGCCCGGGGAAAAATTTTTTGGCTGGGAAGTCTTTGCTTCTATGGCCTCTTCTTTTCTTTAAACATGGTTTTGTATAAATAAAATAACGATTTCGATCCGTGGATGGGAAAGATTATATTCTTAATAATCTGCCGCATTGTTAACGCGGTGATCTATGACGGTGCAGTGGTTAGCACACCTGACTAATAATCCAGGGAGAGTTGGGTTCGAACTCTATTAGGACAAGTACCAAATTTTTTCCACATGTGTGGAAGATAAAAAACACTGTGAGTGCACAACAAACTAGTTTAAAAAAATGATATGACACAAATTACTTTAAGACAAGTATGCACTCTGTTGTAAATAATGAAATAATTGCAATAACTTTCAAATGCATCTGGTAAGGTTCTTGTTAAATATCATCTTTCATAAAAAAAATATGTTGTCGCAGATGTTCAACTTACTCGCGTATGTCATTCAAATGCATTCAAAATTTCTACATTTAGGTTCCTTCATTCTAACCACGTTTATTAAATTAAGACCACTTGAAACAGCTCTATATATTTAGCGTTGAGGTTTGAACAGATGAATTTTGGAAGTATCTGAATAGATCACAATACATATTTGTGACTCTGCCTAAATTGGGAATAAATTACTACAACCCAAAACTCTTAACAACCAACGTTTCATCAAACACTCGTACCTAGGTATTCCCTTGATGACGTCATAGTGTGCAATGTAACTTCGCCGATCCACATAACCGTCAAGTTCGTTGAAATTTAGCTCGTCATCCTGATATCCGGGTCTGTGGCAAAAACAGATATTTAAGATAATAAATAAGATAAGTTAGAATAATCATGCATCTTAGTTTTCTTGTAGTTTGTGTGATGGTATACCGTATGTGTATTTTTTTAGAGATATTTGACCTGAAGGTGAGATAAGGGCCAGCCCATAAAATCTTCTAGACTACTGATGTGAAATTCGGGGATCGCGACTCCCCAAAACATATTAAGTAAAAAGTGGTGTCTGAAAAACGTAAATAGTCTCAGGAGGGTACCTAAAAAGACTGTTATTAGTCAATACAAAATATTTTAGTAGAAAATGTGTAATATTTACAGCAATTGCTGTTATCTGATTGGCTACCGTACTTGCTAACTATGACGTGACAGATAAGGTCCATGTGATATAAACAACCAATTTAAAATATGAATCTCGGACGCTAATGTGCCATATTATCTCTCATGAATAAAAATGAGGATTCTTTTGTTTTTGAATGACTTGCCCACTGACTTTTTTGTTATGAAGATTACACGAACGGTCATTTTTCTAAAATGGCGCCAAATGCATCAATTTTGGAAAATTTAATGTTTTAAATAGTTGAATGCATTTTGGCATTATCAACATTTTGTAATGGCTGGGTGACTATATAATTTATAGTCTATGCAGTAACTGGGATGGATTAGTGTCCTGTCCAGGGGGAATCAATGACACTTATCCGCTTAACACTACAAAAATCGAAGATAAGCACCGGCTCCAGCGGTGCATTTAGCTTTAGCTTTAGCTATGTAGTAACTATGTAGCCACTTAACTACCAGTATCTCTCGTGTAGTCAGGGCTGGATGGCTATATAATCTCTAGTCTATGTAATCACTATGTAGCAACTATACTACCATACTATCTAGTGTATGTAATGGCCGGATGACTATTTAATCTATAGTCTATGTAGTCACTATGTAGCCACTATATTACAAGTATCTCTTGTGTATGTAATGGCCAGGTGGCTATATAATCTCTAGTCTATGTAGTCACTATGTAGCCACTATACTACTAGTATCTCTTGTGTATGTAATGGCCGGGTGGCTATATAATGTCTAGTTTATGTAATCACTATGTAGTTACTATACTACTAGTATTTCTAGTGTATGTAATGCAGGGTGGCTATATAATCTCTTGTCTATGTAATCACCATGTAGTTAATATACTACTAGTATTTCTAGTGTATGTAATGACCGGGTAGCTATATAATCTCGATTCTATGTAATCACTATGTAGCCACTTTACTACTAGTATCTCTAGTGTATGTAATTGCCGGGTGGTGGTGGTTTACCAAAAAGGCAGCCTAATTTTTATAAACTATACTATAGGAAAATCTCTCTCATTACCCTGATTTTCAGAGAGGCCCTGTTAAATAGCTTACAGATATTAAAACCTTTACAAGCTATCCTAAAATAGATAAAATGATTAAAAGAGAGTAATAGAATAATGACTAAGCGGAAATTAAAACTGAGCGATAGATTTAGGTTTACTAAAAGTCTCCAAAAATGTTTAAGCAATTTTTTAGATTGCAAATATTTATCATCAATCTCCCCAAAAAGATTATAAACACCAGAGAAAATAGGCTCCCTAAAATTCCGAACAATTCAATGAGCACAATTCACATTTCAACAAAGTTCTTTTTAATAGTTATTCTACACCAATAAAATTGTTTCTAGTCACGTTGGTATAGTGTTACTCGCTACTCACTCATAAATGTCGGGGTCGGCCCAATGAGGCATTGCCAGAACTGACTCATGGGTATATACTGGTGGGCAGTACCCTGGGAACGGCATCTGCGAACGGAATTTCATCAAAATTAATTTCAATTTTTATTAAAAGTATTTTTAAAAGTAATTTCAAATTAGCAGAATACCTCAGCAGTTTGAACCCTAGTTTAGCCTCTTTGATTATGAAAATGAAAAGTGTTTTTCATAGCTACCATAACAGTATAACAGTCATCATCAATATCATCATCACCATTATCATCTCCACCATTGTCATCACCATCATCATCATCATCATCATCATCATCACTATCATCGTCACCATCACCATCACCATCACCATCATCATCATCATCATCATCATCATCATCGTCATCATCATCACCACCATCATCTCCATCATCATCATTATCGTCATCGTGTTCAATATCATTTTCGTCGTCGTCATCATCAATGACGTTATGATACAATCTTCGTGCTTTTGAACGTAATCTAAATAATAGCTCAGTTGGTTAGAGCAATCCACCGTTATCGCAGAGGTCACGGGTTTGAATCCCGTTGAAGCTTGGACTTTTTTTGGGCTTCTCTTTCGCAATTACTTAATTGCTTTAAAAACCTAAAAGATCATAAATAATGTCATTGCAAATAACCGCGGTACAAATCTATCGCAATCATCATCATCACCATCATCTCCATCATCGTCATCATCACCATCATCATCATCATCACCATCATCATCATCATCATCACCATCATCGTCACCATCACCATTATCATCATTATCACCACCACAATCACCATCACCATCACCATCACCATGATCATCATCATCATCATCACCATGACCATCACCATCATCGTAATCGTCACCATCACCGTCGCCATGATCACCATCATCATCATCATCATCATGGTATCCGATGTTTTCTGTTCTACCTGCACTCCCTGAAGCTAAGTACTTGCGGTCTGACTTGGCTCAAACCATAACGAAACCCAACGTATTGTTTTCGCACTTATCTATATAAAAACAATTTAAATTAATGAAAGGGAAACGCAAAGAAAAGCGAAACATCAGGAAAGATTTGCTACCTTCCAATCAACAAGAAAATCTGGCACTGGATAGCGCTGCTTGGTGGACGTTGGATAAGGAGATTCCCTCGCTCTTACATGTAGTCCTTGGATACGTGCTTTGTCGTAGGCATCCATCGGCCGCTTGCATTCAGCGAAATGGAGCTTGGGCCGACCCGGAAGAGTAACTGTCAAGGATCTTTTGAGTCTCTGCTGCTGGTCAACGCAATCTACATTTGGTTTAAATAAGAAACATTTCAGAAAGAAAGAATGGATGTAAACAGCAAAGCAGTCCCTTTTGTTGCCAGAAGTCAGAAAATCAATTTAAAACCGGGGAGAGATAAGTCGCACGCGGTCAAGATAGAAAAGGATTGGGGAAGACTGGACGGTTTTTTTTTTGCCCAGCCCTCTTCATTCCCTTTCTGTCTTGACCGCGTGCCGCTTATCTCTCCCCAGTTCTAACTTGATTTTTGGACTTCTAGCAAAAAAAGGGACTGTTTTGCTGTCGAGAATGGATGTGACTCAAAAAACAAACTTCATTTAAACTGAAAATGCAAATTTGAGGTTTAGATAAGTATTCCATTTTTAAAACAATTTGAAATTTGATATACGATAGCTGTGGCATTTGTTTTAGTTCATAAGATTGTTCTTTCTTACCCTTTTGGGAACCACCTGAAGCCGATGCGCTCTTTTTACGTGGCAGCATGTCAACGTCACCTTGTGATGTATTTAGTCCGTCATCTTCACTGGGATAATCGGTCGATGATTCGGAAACAGTGACGTCATTAACATCCACAGCTGAGGACCCCTGATCGAGTATATCAACATCCACAGCTGAAGATCCCTGATCAAGTATATCTGGGGCTGTATTCCTTCTAAATCTTCTCACAGCCTTAATGATACTGCCTTTTCGTGTGTTAACTTTGGGTTCAACGCTGTAACAAATATAGGATAGCTTTATTTTTAATATTTTCATTTTGAAATAACTGGTGACTCCTGTAATTTGGTTGGTTTTGAAAGAACATAATTTTAGCATTGATCCCTTAGCCCAGTCCAAGTCATCAAAATTCACGCAAGGTGATTACGATTCGAGTCAATCAAGGACGGCACACTGTTGTTTGCTGGTGTTATGAAATTATCAATATCGCAAGAATCGTAAACCCACATAACACGAGAATAAGGTTGTCGTTTATTAAATGCCTTCAAAGATTAACGCAAACCAACATGATATAGTTTAATAAAGTAACCTTTTTGCCTGTAACTGAGGACCTCAAGCGAGATATCAAAGATATTACACATTTAGCTATAGAGAGAGCTAGTTTACAAAGCAGTGAACAAAAAGTATTTAATGCATAATAATCCACGAATTAATTTCATAGATGAAACAATTTTTCGCTCAAGATATCTTCATGTGTAATTAGAGCACCGGTTCTTTGTTGATCAAGCACGCAATATTCATACCTTTTCTGATGAACGATGCCTTTTTAAAAGCAATTAGCTTAAATTTTTCATTAATATAGGTTAATAACAATTGTTATATTAATATCGCTGAGCTCATTCCTGGGAATATCTTTAACACCCGAAGATAAAAATCGCGCGGAAGTTATCCTCATAAAAAATCATATAAGTAAAATGTTATGACATCACCTTATTGTAAATCGGTCCAATGAAATAGCCGAATCTAACGAACTTCAACGCTTTTGACCAATAACGTTATAGCCTAAAATTTGCGCCTTGTTAAGCTTCGTCAGCACGGCACCGCTAACAAACAGGTTTACTTTCCCAAGGAAAACATAAAGTACAGTGTAAGCGTAACGCTTGTGGGACGTAGCTTTATAGCTAAACTGTCCACGGTTGCTAACGCTCAGGCTCCCTTTATTTTACGGTAGATTCAAGGGGTAATGACCGCTACTCGTGTGGCCATAGTGCCCAATATAGTAGTTACAAGTTACCATCAGAACGCATGTTCTGAACTTGTGAGTTAATCTTTTAAAGCCACATTTCATAATCATTATGCTCACACTTTTCATTCTAAAGTATTAATTGCTTCTCATTATGAGTTTCTGCGTGTAAGCACACAACAACAATATTGCTGCATAAAAGACAAAATGAGAAACTAAGCACTAGTAAACAAATGAAAACGAGTACAACTTGTTTTCTTTCCTCATCTGGGAAGAACAGGGCACTCCGATCCTGTATGTTTTGTAGTTACCATAACAATATAAATGTCATCATAACCCTAATCATCATCATTATCATCATCATCATCATCATTATTATTATTACATTGGGTGTGTTTTCACATGAGCGTTAAGTCACTTAAGAAGGAATGTTTACTGAGCGTATTAAGTGACTTAACCTTTTCATATGTTTTCATGGCAGGGCGGATATAAGTTTTGGCTGTGTTAACAGTGTAATTGGAGCCTAATCTATTTTTAACATAAAAATGGCGGGGAATGCGGACGAAGGATTCTTTTATGTTTTACTTTTAATTTTCGGCTTATTAGTCCATATCAACGCTATGCGTCGAAGAAGAAGATTCCTCCGCCGTTTAAGGATGATAGCTATGCGAAATTGGAGGAGGAGAATGCTTCTTTATCACAGAGTTTTACTAATGTCGAGGCCTAGGCAGTGGCGAAGAAAAACAGTCTGGACTCACAACAGACCACAATTTTGGTTTGAAGACCTAATGGCAAACCAGTATGATGATGCAATTTGGAAACGCCATTTTCGAGTGAACAGGAACACATTCATGCACATTTGTAATTTAGTACAACCACAACTTACAAAGCGGAACACTCATATGCGACGTGCCATACCAGTGGAGAAGAGAGTCGCTGCAGCTCTCTGGCGATTAGCCACCGGTGACACCTACAGACCTACCGGGCTCGTATTTGGAATTGGACGTTGTACGGCGATGAATATTAGAGACGAGTTTTGTTCAGCTTTACTCGATCATGCTAACGAATTCATTAGATTTCCTATTGGCGAGGACGAAACTAGAAGATCAATAGAGGCATTTCAAATTCTTAGCGACTTTCCTCAGGTTGTAGGTGCTTTGGATGGCTCTCACATACCCATAGCTGCACCAACAAATGACCCTAATGACTATTTTAACAGGAAACATTTTCACAGTATCATTCTTCAGGGAGTTGCAGCCGCAGACAAGCGTTTTATCCACATTAGTACTGGTTACCCGGGCAGTATACACAACGCACGTGTTCTGCGTATGAGCTCTCTTAACACGGCGATAGAAAACGCTAATATTCTAGCATCTCCAGTGATGCGAACGCGGGAAGGGTTAAACTTAAAACCACTTCTCGTTGCCGATCCAGCGTATAAACTGAGGACATGGTGCATGAAGCCCTATCCGGAGACTGCTGCTATAACGGCCAGCCAAGCGTCTTTCAACAAATCCTTAAGTAAAGCGCGGGTTGTCGTAGAACAATCATTTGGACTACTTAAGGGAAGGTGGCGCTGCTTGCTCACGAAGCTAGACGAATCCGTTGACAAAGTTTCTGAAACTGTGAAAACCTGTTGCGTTTTGCACAATATCTGTATAGATCAGGGTGATGATATTGTTATAGACCCCCCTTGCAATGACGGACACAACCCTCCTATCCCAGGACACGATGTAAATATTGAAGGAACAAGACTCAGGGAGAGAATAAGACAATCTTTTTATTAAACAGAAAATTATTCAAGAGATTGTTACATACGATTTGCTTTGATTTTATTTTGTAGATATATTGATAAATTAAATTTTGTTTTCTACAATAATTTGCTCATAATTACTAATTTGCAACTGCAATAAACTATAATTTCACAAATTAGGTTCACGCGGTAAAATTTTTGATTGTCGTGTCAGATTTTCACCTGTTTAAGAATTTTTTTGTATTTCACAACAACTATACGGTATGAGCGTGAATAAAGAGTAATAGAATGACAACAAATTTCGTCCTTGTTTTCAGTTCAGTCATCCCCTTTAAAAATCTTCGCTACATCCTTCAGCATATTCATCATCATTTGCTGCGATTTAAGCTCCCTTTCTCCCTCCTTGTCTGCCAGCTTCTCTAAAAACTCGTGATCTGCTCGCTGACTCTCCCCTAGATACTTTATGAAATCGGTGGTACTCTCTTCTGTTAGTTTCGCTTTCTTGGCACCGCTTGCTTTGCTTGAAGCACTGCTTTTCGCCTTTCGCGTGTTATCCCGTCCAGAATTTTTTATTCCAAATAGCCTCTCCGCTTCTCTTAGCTCGTCATCCGTAGGTTCATCTGGGTCAACAAGGCTGTTGTCATTCGAACTGGATGACTCGTCAGGAAGACCACATTCCTCCAAATGCTTTGGTGTTATTTTTGGTCGACAACCTAGCAGTTCGTCAAGGCCTTCAAAATATGGAAAAGCTTCGTGACCAGGATCATTACCACTTTTGTTATTGTGGTCCTGGCATTTCTTGTACTCGTATTCCAAATTATTCATCCTCGCCTTGCACTGCTCGCCGCTTCGATAGCCATTTAATCCTTGTGCTTGCAACATGGCATTGAGTTCCTTAGCAATGCTTGCCCATTCTTTTGAATTGTGTCGTTTGCTGACAGGGTAGTGGTTTTTCCACACGGATATGAGATATCTTGTCTCAGCGTCCCCCCAATTCGAAGCCCGTTTTTTAGATCTGCTGGAGTCCTGCTCAGCAGCGTTTGGAGTAGAATGACGGTTAACGTCCTCAGCCCTCTGAGCTATAGGTGTACCGTTATACGGCGCAGCAGTCATAAATGTTGACCCAGAAGGACCAGGCTGTGCGTAATGACCTGGAGTAATAGCTTGCCACAGCATTGTGTTTCCTGGAATGTGACGTGTTTCTGAATCCAGAGAAGCTGGCGGTGGAATAACCCATCGATTCCTATAATAAAACATAAAGCCAGAAAGGGGTATCATTGTCGGTATTACATCGATCTAACTGTCCAAATTTGAACGTTTTACAACTACAAAATCATACAATAACTTCAGGTAACTTACCGGGATCCAAAGGACGATGAATAAGGCACATTGTTTCCTGGATTCATGGTTTTTGAATGATTACTGAATGAATAATATCGAAGAGAATTATCGCAAAACTTCGAGCCGGAATGAATTCTTGGCGGGAATACTCTGAAGTAATCAGACGAACATGATACTGTTTTTTTCTAAAAAAGTTTTACTTTAATTGAAAGTTCAACAGAATTGACAGGCCTCTTGAAATGCTATGTTCTTATTGGCTTGCGTTAATTCCCAACTCACTTAAGTGTACTTTCTAAGTAACTTAAGTTTAACGAGAATTCCATGTGTTTTTGATTACTTTGCTAGTTGTTAGGAATGTTAAGTGAGTTGACAGAAAGGCTGTTTTCACGGCATTTCCGGAATTTACTCACTTAAGTGAGTATGTGAAAACACAGCCATTATCATTATCATTATCATTATTTTTATCATTATCATTATCATTACGCAATTCAAGTTATTGCGAAAAATTTTTTTTCAGGTTTTTCCGAAGCAACTACTTAACTTACGTTCATAACCGCGAAGATCGTATAATAACGTCATTGAATATAACCTCGGTACAAATCGTTCACAATAAGGTTGTTGTTAAGTGGCATGGATAGATCCACTAGAATTGACCTACTCAGTTGTCATAGCTCATTTGGTTAGAGAACTTCACGGTTATCGCAGGGGTCACGGGTTCGAACCCCGTTGAAGCCTGGACTTTTTTCAGGCTTCTCTTTCGCAGTAGGGTGGATATTCGAAAAATAGAAATTCGTACTCCAAAATTTACGCTTTATTTGGCTTTGTCAGCACGGAAAAGCTAACGAAAAGGATCAGTTTCCAAAGGGAAATATAAAGTACAGTGCAAGCATAACGCTTGTGGGGTGTGGTTTTAAGATAAACTGTCCGATCCCGTTTGGTAATTTGCTGAAATGTTAAATTCCTTCAGTTACATCCTTGATAATTTACAACAAAAGAAAGAATCACAGTATTGTTGGATAACTGACCTCTGTTTGGGATAATAAAATAAAAGTTAGCCGGGCCCTGTTGAGGTTCTGTTTAACATTATTTTCGAGAAAGTAAGGAAACCCTATACTGAACAATAAACACCGATAAAAAGCAAGTTTTCTAGTAGAAAATATTCTTACGGGCATATAATTGAACCAAAAACGTATTCAGAAGTGTAATTAACATATTTTCTAATTTGTATTCTGAATATTTCGTTCCCTCACTAACGATCATCTACAGTAGAGTGAACAATTGGTTACGAATTTGCAAATTATAAGCTATTTGAAAAGAATTGGGGCAGTTGATTGTCCCTGTTCATTAAAGGGATCTTCCGCTGTCCAACAATATTAGGGACCTTCTACAATGACGACGGCGACGCTGACGACGACGTGAAAGAACAATAGTAAATACAATAACTGCACATTGGAATGCATCGAGCAGAGCACCTGCAAGTAGGTGTTGCTAGAAACACAACGTGAAAAGACTTTTTTGGAGACCGGGGACTACAAGAACGTGACAACAAAAATGTTTTCAGTATTTGTTTACCTTCAAGGAGGAAGTCCGAGAAAGGAAAACTTCGTTCGGAAATCCACGTTTTAGATTAAAAACGAGTCTGATCTTCAGGTTGAACAATAGTTGAACTTTAATTCAAGTCATAATCATGTGAACTATTCTAATTTGTAATCGTATTGTATCTCTTTGTTTATCACTTTAAACGCCTAAAATCATTTTGATACTTGTAATTCTTTATAAACAACTGCGCTTGCAAAACGTCCTTAACATGATTATGACTTGAATTATAAAGTTGAACTATTGTTCAACCTGAAGATCAGACTCGTTTTTTATCCAAAACTTGGATTTCCGAACGATGTTTTCATCTTTCTCGGACTTGCAATTGCTATTATGTATTTTAAAATGTCAGATCGACATGGCTCAAGGAGGAAGGCGGAGAAAATAAAACACTGAATGACACACAGAAAAAGGTAAACAGCAAATCAGAAATATATTTCTCCTGAGCCGTTGCCGTCCTCTTTGCGTAATGTCCCTATTAATCTAAAATAAGACTTTCCTTTCTTTATGTCTATATCGTCGACTCACATTTGATTATTCTTTGTATAAGGCTCACACCAAGCTATTGGTCTTGATCATTTCAATATTTAAGTTTTGCCGCGCGCCGCCATCTTGAAATGTGACGTATTTTGGTTGCAGTGCCAGACCCCCACTCGTTTATTGTTATTGTAGGAGTGGAGACTGGCACTACGACCCCAAACCATCGCATTTCAAGATGGCGGCGCGAAGGAAATTCAAACTGCATAAACAATCCCTTGGCATTAGTTATATTAAGGTTACCGTATACCTTCAGGGGTGTTTTGCGCCAAAACGATACAATGCATCTGTCTTGAATTGTAGCTACCCATATAAGCCCATATATCAAATAAAAGCTTATAGAGCTGGCTTTCGAACTATATTAAAAATTTTGAATTAAAACGAATATTTAGATTTTTTACGTTCTCTTAAAACGAGCGACAAAATCGTTTTTTGAAAGTTACAAGTCCAAGCGATTATTGATATTTAGAGATTTAATCAATCCGCCAGTTTTCAGACCAAAAGTGCTAAAAAAACGTATCTGCGTTTTTTCATATTCAACTGCAGGAAAAAGTTGTGGCGCTTTATTGAATTAGGGTTTAAAAACGTCTAGAGACCGTGCAGAGATTGCTCTAAAGCAAAAATTTTTTCGAAAAACACAGATACACTGTATCGTTTTGACGCAAAACACCCCTGAAAGTATACAGTAACCTTAATAGAATTATCAAATTTGAAGTCTTGAAGTGGATACAGGCTAAAAAAACGTTTAATCCAAGATCAAAACTATTGTACTTCCGAGGATCCCTTTAAGGTACAAAAGCCCAGCTTGAATAAACAGGGACAATCAATTTCACTGACACTTTTCAAATATCTTATAGTTTGAATAGTCGAACCTAATTGTTCAATGTAGACGAATCCGTCAGTTTCATGCTAATGTTGAGCGGAGTCCTTTGGGAATGGGATCCTTTATGTGAAGTAAACTATTTATCTTACAAGTTATTTGTATTAACTTAGTATTAATGCAGAACATGAAAAAATGAGGAGTGTCATCATTTCGCTAAAATTTTTAATACACTTAATGCTATTTAGACCTTTTGGTAACATAATTTGTAACAAACTGAGGCAAGACGTTTTCTACACGTACCTTTGAGTTCGAACTTGTGGGAGTTTTCTTCTAAAGTACATTGGATACGATGGAGTATCAGGATCTAAATTCGAGTCATGAGACAACTGCCGCGACATCTGTTTACGGTGTACGTGGGCAGGTACGCTCATCAACCTAAAAGGTTTTGCTTTCACTGATCCGGCAGTGGGAAATACCCAAGGATTACACAGCGATTCCTCGGAGCCAACCGGAGGAACCCTGGCGCTGAGACATGCTTCTGACTCTCCTTCCTCTTCTTGGCCAGCGATTGCCGCAGCGCTCACGTGATGTACGTTTTCCAACACGCCTAGAATTTGAACAGTGTACTCTTCGACACGTGTTGAACGACTGCTTATCATCTGGACAGCTTTGCGAAGGCTCTCTTGTTTGGACGTTACTTCTTTGTTAATTTCTTGAAGTTGCAAACTTAGACAAGTTACTCTGTCAAAACAAATTTTAAAAATAAGTATAGGATATCCTATGATTATTGGTAAGTAAAACGAATCAAAGAAAAACTAAACTTATAAAACAAACTCGCCGTATCGGACTCGTGATATTTTGAACTTTTTGAAAACCCACTCGTTCAAGTTTTTCCAAATTGCACTCGAAATCATATGATTTTCTATACTTATTGGAAGACTTCAATGACTCGAGAAATAAATGGACTCCAGCTAAAACATGTTCCTGAATTTTTCAATCAGTATCTAAGAAACGTTGGCGTTAATATGTGCACTCAAGTGCCGAAGTTTGCAGCAAATCCTAGTTAATCAAAGACCGAGACCAAAAAGGTACCACAAGCTATCAAAAATTCCAATTGATTATCGTAGCAGGAACTTAAGGTTCACAATAGCTGATGTCCAATCAGAGAAAAGGATTACGTCTTCCCTTCTTCGTAGGAGCCCCCCAACCAGTGGAACAAGCTGCCAGCCAAGATCCAGACGGCTTCCAACATAAATCACTTCAAAACTATGCAAAAAAAAAAGCGAGAAGCGTACCTAAACTAATTTAGTAGGAATGGTCAAGCAATTAAAAAGTAAAATTTAGTAATATACCTGAAATAGTAAGTGAAAGAAAGCATCTCAGTGCTAAAATGTTAATATTTTTTTTAAAAGATTTTGTTAACATTTTGGTACATATGTCTTATTTCACTTACTATTTCAGTTATATTACTTTACTTTTTGATTGCATGACCATTGTTATGTGCGTGTGAACATTTCCCTATGTAACACACGGAATATATATTTAATTGCTATTATTATTATTACTATTATTACTATTATTATTATTATTATTATTATTATTATTATTATTATTATTATTACCTGTTGCTGAGTGCCCTGATCCTCTCTTTATGAGTTGCATGAAATAAAGTGTCCTTGTTGCCCAAGAACGCTTCCGCACACTGCTCCTCAAACAGCATCAGCTTGTTTCTTTCTTCCTTGTTTAAGAATCGTTCTATAAAAAAACAAATGAGGGGAAGGAAGGAAATGAAGAGGAGAGGGAGGAGGCGGGCAAAAACGAGTCTAAAATATTAAGGCTATATGGTCTATAGAGTATAACTGAAGTCATTGGATCGTACTCTTCCCCTCCTCATTTCCCACCTCCTTCTTCTCCTCATTTCCCCCCTCCTTCTTCTCCTCATTTCCCACCTCCTTCTTCTCCTCATTTCCCACCTCCTCCTCCCCCTCCTCTTCCTTTTCCTTCTCCTCCTCTTCATTTCAATATAGTCTAAAATAGCTAGGTTATGTAGCTTTTCTAGTCTTACATAATCTAGCTATATATCTAACATTACAAATCGATTAACACAATTTGGCGTCAAAACCGTCAAGCGTTTTTTTCTCTTTTCCCTAAGTTTTATTTTATATTTTAGTGCATTTTGTCCAATTTATAATTTTAGTTCATTTAACTGTGTCTAAGAAGCCGGAAAGCGCAAAGTCACCAGCCATTACAAAATGTTAAATATACGCATTCAATCATTGAAAACAGTAATTTTTTTAAAAATAACGCAAAAATAAGGGTAATACGGTCCCTACTATACTACTTACAAGCTTCGAGATTTTTTATTTAATATACAAACAGATAGAGTAAAAGAGAAAATAACGACTCCTGCAAATTGTTCTTGTAAACGTTTCCGTGTATTTTACTCTAGTTGCAAAGAATGTTGCAGTATCGACTATTTGCCGACTTAAATAAAATTCCTCAGCCATTCCTCAGCCTCGGGTGTGTTTTTAGCACGTTCTTAAATTTTGGTCGATTTTCAGACGTTCTTATAAAAAAAGATACTCGTAAAAAAAGAGTTACTTCTCTGCTGCCAAGTTCTATGTTCGCACACGTGAAATAAGAAAAAGAACTTGAAAAATATGCACGCGCACAGTGGACTGTGTGTTGCGTTCTTTGCTTATGCTTGTTTCATGGACGTTCACAATGTTAAAACAAACGAAATAAGCGTAAGCACAAGCACAAGAGAAACAAAATGTTTCTTTTTTCTTGTTCTTTTGCTTATTTTACGCATGTTCACACTTGGACTTTTCTGTGATTGTGCTCATTTCACGAGTGTAAACTAGGCTTGAGCAAATACTGAATACTTTAAGTACATTTAATTAGTGCCTTACTAAGGTGACGATCGTTCTTGGGGGAGCACTTTTTCCTGCCCCTGACACAACAATGAGCACAGCACTGGCACTGTCGACACGTGTTGTACAGCAGTTGTAGGTGGTTGAGAATAATGAAAGGAGGGACCAGCAAAGGTCTGCTTGCATACTCCATTATCAAGTGATATCGATTGTATTTCCAGATCTGTTCCGAGTTCTCCTGGACAGATGCAAACGTGTTGCTGAAAATAAAGTTTTAAATGATTAAATAAATTAAAAAGATGCCAAACTAACTCATTCAGGTGATAGAGACGTTAAGCAACGAGGACGACAACGCCAACGACGGCGGCTCCCCAAAAACATATTTCTGATTTACTTTTTATTTCTTTCTGCGGGTCATTAGGGTTTTGTTTTCTCTACCATTCAAGCATTTTGAACAGAAAAAGATAAAATATTCTTCCTTGAAGGCAAAGAAATGCTGAGAAAATTTTTGTTTTCACGTCCTTGTCCCGAGAACTTTAAAATAGTCTTTTCACGTTTTGTTTTTAGCGACAACAACGCGGAGGTGCTCAGCTCGATGCATTCAAATGTGCAGTTATTTTATTTATACTATTGTTCTTTCACGTCATAGTCGACGTTGCCTGCTTAAGGTCTCGAGTATGTTTGCACAATTTCTGTTACAGCATGGAATAGCAGAAACTTCTGAACATCTAAATGCTAAATGGTTCTTTGGATACCGTTGCTATTCGTAAGACTACGAAAAACTTTGATTTGTAAAAGTTGTTTTGATGCGTCTCACAACATCTTCGTCATTTACAATGTAATTTAAGTCCAACCGGGATTTTATCAAGGCTTTCACCCAACCACAGAAATGATAGAAAGGTTCTGGGCATGCACAGTAGCCAAAAGTTTGAGATGAGCGGTCATTCCGCTCTCCTTCCCCC
>JAOCNB020291597.1:0-16046 GCA_026546465.2 Palythoa caribaeorum
TAAGAACCTGGAACAATATACCTTTATCTACAATCCCAGATTCATTAGATAAATTTAAGGCTGTTGTTTTTGAAATGCAAGAGACTCAATGACTTCGAGAACTGAAATCTATGTATATATTAATTATATTTATTTATTCATAGAATTTTAAATGTTAAATTATTGTATATATACTAGCTTATTTATTTAATATGTATTAATTGATATTTATTTATTTTAAAAAACACCTAGTATAGTTTTTACTGCCTTAGGAGTATACCTATTAAAGTATTAAAATATTAAAGTATTAAAGTATTCATTCCAGGTGATTTGGGTGCCTTCCTTTAATTTGACCCACAACAACGCATCTTCCTTCAGTTCGCTAGCATTTCTCTTTGTTTTACCACCTTTTGTATGAGAGCTCGTGGCAGGCGTCCCTTTTGAGCTGTCTTTTTGTGAGCCAGTGCACTTTGGTCTTATAAATATTGTCAAGGGATGTCTGTCATCAACTTCTAAAACTTTCACAGTTAGAATATCTAAAGTCAATTTCGGGATTTGCTCACAAGATCGCACGACCAAAACAGCAATCTCTCACTGGGTGTTTATTATTGATTCCACGAAATTACACAGTGTTGCGGTAGTCGATTTCTTGCTATATCCGACAACAACATGGATTTTGTGCTTAATCCTTCTTGAAACTGTAGCCAGTGTATAAACCCGTCCTTGTCTGGGTGGTTTTTGCTCATCCTCAGATCCATTGAAAATTTTGCACGGGCTTTGCTCTGTCATTCATTTTGAAGCCAACATATAGGCTTGGATGATGGGCCTTTTCAATAACATACAAAATAATTCCTCTTGTCCATCAACACAACTACTAAATAATGCCTAAGTGATACAAAAACAATTAGAAGTGAAATCTAAAACTATTATTATCAGCATTGCAACAATAATTTTGGAAGTACTTCTGTGGGTTCCGTAAGATCTAATTTCCATCAGCCGCAAAAGAAAGCTGTATCAGAGGGAACAAATTTAAGCAAACCTAGCTAAGCGATGTCACACTAGTGAACGATATTAAAGTCGTTTTTTAAAAGTCTTTCGGATGGGAAGCGTGCGTACGTACAGATTACACTTTACAGATTCCTTTTAAAATTTCCTGTCCGTTAACAGTTTTGACAGAGTGGATCATTTAAGAATATAAATAATAATAATGATAATAATAATAATAATAATAATAATAATAATAATAATAATAATAATAATAATGATAATAATAATGATAATGATATTTGATAGAGTGGACAGAATTACTTTCGATGCTTTCTCAGCAATACAAATTCACTAATGAAATATAATTGCTAAAAGTAATAGATTTCTAGAAAAGATCTAGAAACTGAAGCCCGTTTGCCTATATAACAACCTTTTTGTTTGTGGCTGAACTACAAAATTTAATGTTTATTGGTTGTTGATGAGCATGAAAATGATTGGTTATTGTACACTATCATCAGTTCCGTCAAGAGGTAACGCAACATCACTGGGAACATAATGTCAACAAAGATCTCAAACAAAGTCATTTGTGTTTAAAAGATTTCTGAATTTCCTTCTATAAATTATTACTAGATGTAGCTCTTGCTAAGTGACAACGAGCAACAATCAAATTAAAGCCCCTCTATCTAACTTGCGTGACTACGGGTTAATTAGCATGCTAAATTTTATATTACCAGGAACTCAACATATCTACAAAAAATGTACCATCCTTACTTCTTCAAAATAGCTATTTCTGGTTGTAGGATTTCTCTATACAAATCAAACTAATCAACAGAGCCACGGAAGTCTGAATTGACGGTTAATACTACAAAATTTCCTTGGATATAGTTGTTTCACTGTTACCCCATGTTGCCGACATTATACATGACCTCTAGTTAACCATAAAGATGCATTATGCACATTACCGACGTTGTGCAATCATTATAATTTAATCGGAAAAATTATCATTAGACCCATGAATGAACTTGATAGAATGTCCATAGAAAATTGTTTTTTCAGGGTTACCCTTCGTTACTGCCTTGTCACTGGATCTGCTGAGTGACATACGTAAATGTGTGCTGAGAGGTGCAATGGTTGGGGACGAAACGACTGTTACGAAACACTGTTTCAATGCATGTTATTTCAACTAAAGCACACACAAGTTGTATAAAGAACATATTTTAATGTATTAGAACACAATTTAGTAATATCTCAAAAATTTAACTTAACCATTTAAAATTGTAATAATTACAATTTGGACTCTTGTTGGATGAATGGTGTAGATCACATTGCTAATCACAGATTTCAAAAAGAACCAGTTAAGCTTTTTGATATACTTAACATAAACCGTAACAAATATAATGAAACATAAACTTTTGTAATATGAATAAAATGAGCATTTTGTTGATAAAAGCTCAAAGAGAAAATTGATGTTTTAAAACCACAGGTTCAAACAAAAAGTGACTATCTCAAGATCATAGTCAATAAAATGAACTGTATCAGTCAAGGCTTTGGTATTCCTTCAACATACGATAACAATAGACTGCTTAATTTGTTGGCTTTGTAGAAAAACCAAATGAATTACATATAATGATATTGCCTTTCTTCATTCAGAATTCTGAAATGTTAAGAACTTTAAAAGACACCACTTTGGTGACAGCTTTGGTTTGTACATTGTACAAGAACCGCAACTCTTCAGTTGAAATAAGGTACATTTCTATGTCATCAGTTTTTGAACCCAGATTTCAGTCAGATCTTCTCAGCAAAGCTTCTCTGTGATCTCAAAAATCTTGGATCCAAATTTCCTGTTTAGTAGCGCTGTTTGTGATACAGTGGCCTGGCGTTTCACACTTTTAGCTCTTTGTGCTGTGCTACAATTTTCGCACTTAAGTGTGGCGTCTTACACACTGTACAAGAGCAAAAAATGGTCCTGACAATGTTTGGAGTGTTGTTGTAGATAGGCTTGTCGTTGTTCCTGGCGACATACTTAAAAAGTAGAGCCTTGGAAGTTCCTTACAGTAAGATTTGTAAACAGATATGAATCCCCAGTTTTCAAAGTTGACAATAGTGGTTCCCATATATAGAGCATGGAAGTACCTGTTTCGTCTTCCAGAACACAATCTTCATTCACATTGCCCACTTGCCCAGACGACTTCAGTAAAACCTCTTTGGGGTCGTCATTTCCCATGTACAGGGAGCCACTGTTATGGACTTTTTGGTTCGGTTGCAAGTTTTTTACATCTGATACTTTGACTGTGATGGAAGCAATTGACGTAGCTGAACTTTCAGGCTTTGCTTGTTCCATATATGGAAATGGAACATCAGCTGAATCAGCCTGATGCACAACTGATTGCTGGTTAAATATACATTCCCTATTTACTTTGATGACAACGTTTTTCAGCTTTACAGGGGTCTTGGTTTCTGCAAAATGTTTTAAGGAGTTATGCACATTTACTTTTTTACTTTCGTGGGCAATGTTTGAAGTTGGAAGTCATACCACTGGTGTTTTGACTTTGATTTCTTTATTGGGCTTAAAGCCTGGTTTCCATATAGCCTTAAGAGCACCGTAACAGCTGTAAGCTGAGCCGGCAGTAGTGTCTGGGGTACACCACTGATAGTTTGGTTTCCATAACCATTATAACCGTAAGAGTGTCCCCTGTAGCACTGCCGCATAAATGACATTAGCAATTTGGTGCTCTCTTCGAAAGGTCAAAATCGCGGCTATCAACAGGAGAATTTTACTTCAAAGCTAACTTACACTTCTCATTAGTTATATGAAACTCAGGCGAAGGAGAATGCAGACCCCAAACCCGAAGCACAGGTTCTGGGTCCGCGATATTTTCAAAAAACGAGTTGAGCATGGCCAATTTCTCTATATGAACAATGAGCCATCGCAAGTGTTCCTGTTCTGGTCGTAGTGGAGGAACATCGTCTCTACCTGCTCCTAACCTTCCCCTTAAACTCTTGAGATACTTAGAAAAATCAGTGCGAATGTTGTCATATTGCGTTCTCGCTGTAACTGACGCAATGCCAATGCTCAATCCCATTTCATTCCAAGCGTTCCCTTTCATTTTCTTATCCTTAAAATCTCTACTCGATTTATCGTAAATGCAACGATATTTGCGACTACAATCCATCAAAGTTTCATTAGACAGCACTGGAATTTCTACGCTCTCGTTTTCCACGCTAACAGACACCACATTCGCCATGGCTTTCACTGACAAAGGACAAAACTCCAACTACATGCTGTATGATAAACAACCTTTCTATTGCCGCGAAACTGGCGCGAATGTTTTATTTTTCTGTTATCTTATTGGACAGCTAAGGTCACATGTCATAAAAACGCCAAGGTTTGTCACCGGCTACCCCAGGCAACTGTTTCCATTAAAATTTGTAAATGCCTGGGGTGCTGTAAATGTACCGTAATGCTGGAAGAAGTTGAACTCAACTCAACTTTTTCCGGTACCAGCAGTGCATTGCCCACGGGGCCTCAGATACTGGAACTGAATGTTTCCATTAAAAATTAAGCGACTGGTGGTGTGCCCCAGACACTGCCGCCGGCTCGGCTTACGGCTGTTATGGTGCTCTTATGGATATATGGAAACCAGGCTTAAGTTGTGAATGAACCCGTGCTCGTTTGCTGCAAATAAGATTAAGAAAATATCAGTAATGAAAATAAATTTCTTTGCTATGATAAAGAATTAGGATTTACCTTTTAGACGATAGTCAGGGACCAGGTTCCATTAACAATTCGCAGGGATACTTTGTCCCTGCTTAAAGTGGTACTATGACCAAAACTTTATTTCTTTTAATAATCTTATTCTTAAATATGTTCAAGTGCTTCATAAAATAATATAAATGGTGTTTTCCGCTTTTAAAAAACTTTATCAGTACTGAAGTTATTTGGGCTTTTATTACATGCAATTTAGTTCTGGTGTTGAAGATTGCGTGATTAATGGCACTTGACACAGTATGGATTGAATCATATCTCTTAAAGTTTTGCTTGAACTATTTTGAAACTTTGCAGAACACTTGAGCTCAATATTAATCTTAATAACCACTTGAAATCAATTAATCTAAAGATTAATGCGGGTTATTCTATATGGTTGCCTGACAACTAAATGGTGTCCAGCACCCTTTGAGTACTTTTTGACTTTTATCTTTTCACCCTGTAATTAGTAAATCTGGCAGACAAGGTATGTTAGCTGCTATCTTAAGACATATGTCAGTATGATTTTAGTAGGTGTAATGGCTTTGGTTATAATAAAGCTTTTTCAAATTTTTAGGGTGGTGGGGTCTGGACCAAAACTGTTGCCACAAAAAAATTGATGTAGATCAAATTAATAAGAAACCAGAGCTTTGTAAGCCTGCCAAATTTGGTTGCATTGCATTCAAAATTAGAGAAGATATTGCTCATGGAAATCTGGACACTTAAGTAAATGACATCATCAGGAACATTTCTCAGCAATGATGGCAATTTTCCAAACTTCAATTCTTTACTTTCTCGTGACGTCACTTCCGCAACATCCGGGACTTCGAATTTCCAGATGGTGGTCAGCCAACGCGTGCAAACTTATATGTTTCGTAGAACTTTGTAGTGCATTATGCCTTACGCTTGTGTAGTATTCCATTGCTCAAACCGTTCTAACCGCGAGAAGGACAAGAGGTTCTTTAGAGTTCCAAAACAAATTATTCACAAAGGTGATCGAGTAAAGGATGTAACAAAAAGAAGACGAGAAAGATGGCTCGCGAACCTGTCGTTGTTGTCAAACGGAGCTGAGTCACCAAACGCTCGCGTATGCAGCGATCACTTCGTAAAGGGTGAGCAAATATTTCTTACTAATAGCTTATAGTTGTTTTTACCTCCAGTGAATGCGTTGCTGCACTATTTCTTTGATATAAACAGTTTAAAAACAAACAAGCACGGTTCGCTACGTAGTTTTGTTTACATGGTTGCCATGTTTTGCTAAAGGCCGTATCCGTTCTTTCTTAAGGTTGTCCAAGTCATTTTTTCGAAGAGGATGATGAAGATTGGGCTCCCACTTTGAAACTAGGCCATAGCAAGGTAAAACCGAAATCTGAAAACGAGCTAGCAAGGGAAGAGCGAACAAAGTCGCGTGAGGCGAAGAGGCGACATTCGGAAGGTGCACTGGCCTTGCTTGACCTTCATAAGGCAGTCAAACTTGATGAAGAGACAGCATCAGAGTTAGACAAAAAACAAACAGATGAATATGAACAAGGTAACTACATTCTACTCTGATAAAAAGTGGCTTTGCAATTGAAATGATATATAAGTTTTTAGATTTTGCTGTAAATTGTAAAGCCGGTGTTACACTTTGACACTTTTAGCTGAAACTCGTGTGCAACAACGAGCGAGACAAGTTTCACCAAGTAATGTTAGACGGTGAAAGTTTTTTTTTTTTTTTTCGCCACAGCGACCGCTGTAACTGTTGCAAAAGTAAAAAGAAGTTCACCTTTTCATGAAACCTGTCTCGCATTAAAAATTCAAAAAAGTTTCACGAAACCGACTTTGTTACACGGTGCAACGCCTGACGAAACTTGTTTCGCATCGTTGTTGTACACAAGTTTCAACGTGTAACACGAGTTTAAGACAGGCACGATTGGTAATTTGTAGATAAATTTAATTGTTTTTGTCTGTAGTTGAATCTAGACGTGCCATTTTATAAATTCAAATATTTCTATGTTAGGGTAAGTGTATTTTTATAAAAGACCTTTTTTGATCTTGATAAATTTAAAATATTAGTTAATTTTAATGGCAGTTAATGTCTGTTCTTTAATAATCGTTAATAACTTTCTTCTTTCAATCGCCAATACATTTTCAAAGTACTAAAAATGGGGCTCCAGACTCGATTAGTCTTTGCTACATCTGGAGTCCTAGCATTCTTACTTTTTTAGTTTAAAATTGTAAGCATAAATTGCAAATGAGTGTACATAAAAAATATTGTTGTTCTTGAGCATCAGTTTCTGAATGTGCTGTTTGGTTTTTTTGAAGGTGCCTCGTCAGACAAAAAAGATGCTGAGTGTCAAACGGAACTTACCGGAGTTCAAATCACAGCCCTTCAGGATGAATTTTCAAGAGTGAATGGCGAACTTTATACTTTACGTGAAAAAGCTCTAGATACTTCACTTACTCAGGAGGCATTTCAGAAGAGCGAGGACAAAGCCAAATTTTACACAGGTCTACCAAATGTCATGGTGCTCATGCAAGTGTTTAGTCTGTGTGAACCATACATTCCCACTAGCCACATGTCTGTACTCGGGAAGTTTGAACAGCTAATTTTGGTGCTGATGAGGCTACGTCTAAATCTCCCTTTCAAGGACTTAGCATTTCGGTTCAAGGTATCACAAACAACTGTGTCCAGAATTTGGCACAAGGTGATAAATGTTTTATACACAAGATTGCAGTTTTTGATTCAGTGGCCTGAACGGGAGGTCTTACAGGCTACAATGCCTTTGGAATTCAGACAAACATTTGGAACTAAAGTTGCTGTTATTGTGGACTGCTTTGAGGTATTTATTGAAAGACCGACCAACCTTCTTGCACGTGCCCAAACTTGGTCAAATTATAAGCACCACAATACTGTAAAGTTTTTGATAGGGATTTCCCCCCAGGGACTTGTAACCTTTATTTCATCTGCATGGGGAGGTAGAGCAAGTGACAAAAAAATCACAGAAGAGAGTGGATTGCTTCAAAAATTATTACCAGGAGATATTGTGTTGGCTGATCGAGGATTTAACATTGAAGACAGTGTAGGGTTTTATTGTGCTACGCTTAAAATTCCAGCATTTACTAAAGGAAAGTCCCAACTTTCTGCATGTGAGGTGGAAGAAACCAGGAAAATAGCAAGCGTTAGAATACACGTTGAATGAGTTATAGGACTAGTGCGAAGGAAATACCAGGTTCTGCAGAGCAGGGCCATGCCCATTGAGTACATGACCAAAAAACCAGAAGAGACACTTGCCCTTATTGACAAGATTGGAGTGATCTGCTGTGCGCTAACAAATCTATCAGAGTCTGTTGTTCCCCTGGAGTAGTGCAATACATATCTTACTTGACAATTTTCCATTTCTTAAGAAAACTTGTTATATGTTTTATTATAATATGTAAATACTGTTGTATTATTTATTGTATTTATTAAACATAACTTGAAAACACTAAATCTTGTTTCGTACTGCCTTGTTGAAGTGATTTTTGCAGTATTTACTTTTTGAACAGTAAGGAACTACAGAGTTTAAGTAAGGCCTTTTAGGTGTTGTTTAGCATTCTAAAAGGTTTCTGTATATTACTGAATAAATTAGTATGAAAAATAATCCCAAACAACCAAACAATTCTCTCTTTTCCTTACAAAAAATACTTAATTTATGGTGACCTATCTGTCATGACATTTGAGGTACAACTTGTGAATGCTTTGGTGAAACACTGGCCCAAAACTTCTGGAAGGATACATTCTCTAAAAAATTTTCAGCCTTTGGATTTTTATCACACCAAAAATCATGATTTTGCAAAATTCTTTCTACAAAAGTATCATTCTTGTTCCAGACAATAAAGTCACAAAATTCAATATCCATGACATGAATCTGTGCCTTAATTTGAAAGTAGTAGGCATGGCTTCTGTCCAGCTTGACACGATCTCCATCCTTCAGTAGGCAAAAACCCTTCTCTCCTGCACACATGGCAAGATTTTCTTTATCCTGCTGACAATGTGGGCACTGGAATATAAATTTATAAATTAAACAACTATATTAGCAAAGGTATGAAAGGTATTTGCTTACTTATTTATTTATCTGTCATTAACAGTTTTATGTTTAGACTTGACATTTAATTTTTTTTATCGTATTTTTAATATTGTCTTAGGGAAATCTATAAAGAATGTATGTATGTATGTATGTATGTATTATTATTAATTTATTACGTATGTAGTTACCTTGATCTCACAAGCTCCTGAACCACAACAGCTGCACATCACAATCCCATCTGGTGATGCTCCCATGTACGGCCACTTAGCATTCAGATGCAGACCACTTTCAGAAACAGTAAAGTTATCGTGCTGCAACCTCATTAGTTTTTCATACTCCTTTCTGGCTTGTGCTTCATGTTTGCAGCCATACCTGTGGATATAATGTATGTAACTAATAGTAACAGAAATGTAAATAAAGAGAGGAGAAAAAAATAACTGTAGGAATATATAAACAGGAACTTTCCTATCTTGATTTTTAATAATAAGTTGTCCATTATCAATTATTATTTAATCAATTATATATAAATCCCTTAATTATAATTTATTTACTTAATATTAGGCTTGTAGCAGTATGAGTAAAAGAGATTTACTAAATATTTAGATATAAAGGTAAACTTATAATAAATTATTAAAAACAATGCTGAGATCAAAGAAACAAGAAAAGGAATATACATTTTTGTCTTGAGCTAATGCAATAAAATTTCATAAGCAGGGTGTGAAAACAAGGAAATTTTCAGCCAGCCCAATGAAAAAAATAGGTTAAACAAGCCCAGAACCAAATTAACCAGCCAAAGCCAGCTAATCGACATTAATTTTCCACCGCAATAAGAAAAAAATATATAACCTCTAAAACAATAACAAAATTGAACTTCAGTGAAGCAAATTTCAGATCAATACCTTGTTGCAGCTGTAGAAAATCTGGAGGCCTCTGGGTAACAAATATTTTTTATCAGACTTTTTGATGGTTTCTCAGGGTTGGTTCGTAGCACCTGCTTTAGTTTTGAAGCTGTAATCCTTCCAGCTCTCTGTCGGTACCATATTCTGGAACCAGATTGTTTTCTTGTATTTTTTTCAACTGCACTGATGTGTGCCGGGGTTAATTCTTGAAGTTTAAGAGTTCTACAGTTTTCCTTGAGATTTTTTTCACAGAGTTCAAGTGTAGCTGGTGATCTATAGTCCAATAGTGGCCTAGGTAGCATTTCCGTAGCTGATTTTGGAATAAATGCTGTGTAATAATGCTTGTTCATCATAAGTGCTGCACTTTTGGGGAAATTTCTGTTCAAGGAATCAAAGAATTCTTTGTAGGTATATGAATCTGCCTCAACAGGTGGACATGTCAGAGTTTTTGACTTAACTGGCTCAGGAGTCGTCCCACAAATGGCATCATCCAGTCTTTGCTTTTTTGATTTCGGAGAAGAGAAATCAATTTCAGATACTGGGGCTGCAGGTATCTGCAACAAAACAAGCACAGTTTAGATAAATGAAATATTGTTGTCGTCACGTGCATTTATTTTGTGACGGTATTCCAACGTAACGAGATTGTTTTTAATATGTATTTTTGTAAAAATATAATTTCTAATTTTTGTGACTCTCTCATTTTTGCCTTTCGTTTGAAAACCAGCTTAGCATGTTTTCTTATTTATCAATTTAAATCATTGATAAAATAGTATTAACAGAAGAGAACCTTTTTGACGTGGGAAGGCATCAACCACTTGCTCTTTTCCATTGTGCATGTTTGTGACTGTCGCATGCGAACGCCAGCTTCCACAGCATACAGCACAGCACCAACATGTGAACAGGATTCCGACAACCTGGGCAAAAGTATTTTTGTGTAAGATAATTAATAAGAAAAGGCAAAAACTTAAACCAATTGCTTACAAGAGTTGTCTAGCAGTTACAGACAAACGCTTCCCATACAAACACAACAAACAAGCAAGTCAACCTTGTAAACTGAACGACAAACTGTCAAACAAGCGAATCGACTTCGTCGCTATTAATGCCACTTACCCAGCCATGCAGTTGCAGTGCGCTGTCACAACCTCCCCATCCTCTTTAGAAATCACCCAGGTCTTTAAGGGAGTCTCGGTTGATCTTTGCGAATGGTTAACCTGCAAATTAGTGTACACATTGAAAGAAATTCGGTCTCACGTTGACGACGATTTGTTTGCTTAAAATTTACTTAAAATGCTTCGATCGGTACTTACCCTTGCATAAACTAGACGGTAATTGTTTTTTATGCGCTTTACTCCAAGATCGTGGACCCAGCCACACACAAAGAAGTTGTAGGCTTCCAAGCTCTTGAAAGCTTTCATCTGCTTGCACGTGTAAAACGATGTCTGCACGACTAAATAATTTGAAATGTCTGGAAACTCGATCAAAGGAAAATCGTTGAGATCATACGAAAAATCTTTCTTTTTCAAACCATACGGATCAAAACCATCACAAAGCTTTATTTTGTCAAGGTATCGAGCTCGAGCTGTTGCCTCTAAACCTTGACAATAAGCGGAGATATCGAGTGCACGTCCTGGCGTCACGGCGGCCATTTTTTTTTCGTTGACCACCATCTGGAAACCGGAAGTAAAAACTCTAGCAAAATGTCACGTGACTGAAAGTAAAGAATATCTTTTAAATGGAAAACGGTTTGCGAAAATGGAAAACGGCGTAATACATCACTGCCCGAGACAATAAAACAGGAAAATGTAAACTTGGTAATGGTATTTTGTATGCAGCATAAATATTCATCGATTAAAAATGTAATACCTAATGTAACTCGTTTTGCTTGTCATGACCTGGAACAAGAACAAAATGCAACAATACCTCAATAAATATGTCAAATACAATATGTCCATAATTTAATTACAACTATAATTGAAAGAATTATGTCAAACTAAAGGTTGAAAATTTGATAACAAAATAAATATTTTTATAACTATATATCATGTATTTTTTATGACTTTTGAGGAAAACAATAACAACTTTCAAAGATTACTGTGGGCATGTCATGTAATGTCATGCTGGCTAGAGCGTTAAGGCGTTCCTCTTCCTACAACCTACGTTTCAAAATTGTAGATTTTCCTGGTGACTGCAATCTATCAAATGTCATAGGTTCTATAATAAGATCTTCAAGTTTATTTACCCTACTGAGTGCTACATATGTCATGCCTAATGACCTTTCAGAAGGCCCAAGATCAGTCCAAGCTTTTTTCATCATCAAACGAACACAAACCTAAGAAAAAATTTTAAACCTGATTAAATTCACACATATGAAATCAAGAAAAACCACAAGAAAAAATTATAAGCAAATGAAAATATCAGAAATTATATTTTGCACAAACGGTAAAAGAATCATGTCTTTCCTTCTTCCTGTGCCTGCTCTTATTTCTGTTTCTCATGCCACTGTAAAATCAAGAAAAAGCATAGGGAACAAGCACAAGCTTGAAATAAGCTAAGTTCGAGTCCCTTATCATTTTTATATCTCGCGCTATTAACTGAGCGTTCTTCTTGTCAAATACCATTGTTGCTTTTTCCAGCTGTTTCTGAAGGCTTAAAACAAGAGAAACGGTGCAAGTTTTTTTTTCTAGATTTTGAGAATTGGCCACAGTATAGCAAACAATCTGGGCCTATACTTTGTTGCAACACATGAAGTGTTTTTACACCTGATAGCATTTGATGATTAGAATAAAAATTATATATTTGATCTGGTAAAAACTTTAAAACTATAAAAGTTTTTAAACAGTTTCCCAAATTTTCGAACTACCATCCTGCCAGTTCTTCATCAGGCGACAATAAAAATGCTAACTTTGAATTCTTAATGTTACTATTCAATATAATAAATTTGCATTTAGCATTGATTTAATGTTTAAAATATTTTGGGACTATCAGCGTATGGTGGACCATTGCTGAGATAGATCATCAACTTAAGGAATTTTTAATGCGGGCCCAGTACCAATTTTTGGGAGAAAACCAGGCTCTCAAGTCTTCCAAACAAAACACCTTTTCCTATAAATGCCCCCCCCCCCCCCAAGCAAAACGAGAAGACACTTTGACCAAAGGAAAAAGCCCTTCGCTGGTTCTTAGTAATCTTTTCACTTCATAAGCTAGGCAAAATGTCAACGGTTAAATTGAATCACACGGAAAAATTATGAAACGGTATCTAAATACAATACATAAATATTCCGAGGGTCGCTCTAATTCTTCCTCAACTTTTTTTTCTTTGGAGTATCATATATAGGAGGTAGGAGACCTGTGCAAATCAAGCGTGCGCTCGCTAATTGGCCATTTTCTAACAGATAAAGTGTTAGTTTTGGCGAGAGAGTTCACATTTATTTGATTAGTATTTTGTAATATCTAAACCACTAAAAATGACCAAAAATCGACTAATTTTTACTTTAGGGTGGTGGTCAATTTCAGAAACAATGAAAGCAACAAAAGAATCAATGTTGTCGTGGTTAAGAGTTGGATGAGGGTAACCACTGCTAGGAATTTGGTTGAGATTTGAGTCCAATGAAAATCACTCTATCAAAATGAGACAAAATAGACAAAAAATTAGCAAATAATTTTAATACAACAAAAATAAATATACACATACATATTTCTTAATAATGTTCAATAAATCACAAGTTTCAATATTATTAATTACTTTATTTGTTATCATAGAAGCCTGGTTCTCACTAGCGACGCAAGGCAGATGCAAGAATATCAAGACCTTCCGTTCTCTTGCATTTGTGCTTGCGTCGCTAGTGAGAACCAGGCTATGAATGTCGTAATGAGTGTGTAGCATCGTTATATGCAATTTATATGTATTAAGTGATTTTCAGTTAACCATAATCGTACAGCGAAAAGTTAGTAGTTTTGTACGTAGAGCTTTCTTTTGTTCACTATGGATTTAAATATTTTAGTTGGTCTATTGCTTTGCATGGTCAACGGAAAAGCACTCTATACACTATACCCGAATCTGGGAATGAACTGGAACAATATATAATGTATGAAGTTACATACCTTAGTTTAAAATGGTAATTTTGATTAATCAAAAATAAAAATTAATTAAAAATAAATTAATGAATGTACACAAACATATTTCTTAATGATTTTAAATAAATCATAAGTTTCAATATCCTTAATTACTTTATTTGTTATCATATGTCACAATAAGTGTGTAACATCAGTTATATGCAATTTATATTAAGTGGTTTTCAGTTGACCATAATTGAAAGCTAAAAGTTAGTAGTTTTGTACGTAGAGCTTTCTTTCGTTCACTATAGATTTAAACTTTTTAGTTGGGCTATTGTTTTGCACGGTCAATAGAAAAGCACTCCATACAATATACCCCAATGTGGGAATGAACTGGAACAATATATAATGTAAAACGTAACATACCTTACTTTTAAATGGTAATTGTGATAAAAGGTTTTGACTATAATTGGTTATGTTTTCAAAGTTGAAAATTTGTTGAAGTAGAGGGAAGTTATTTAATCCATGAATTAAAAATACTTGTTAACATGTAATATTTAAAAAGAGGAAAAGAAAACAATAATTGAAATATTGCTTCAAAGACTAATTTGTCTAAATTATATTTCATGTGTTAAATGACTTAATTCTAGTAAATTATTATTTGCTTTTTTTACAATCGTTGAACGCCAATAACATTCAGTTTCTCGTTGTAGATAATCTTGGCATTCACTGTTAACAACATTTCTGTGATCTGATCATCAGTAAATTGATCAAAAGACATAGGTACAACGGTCTGTACTTTGTATAATTCATAAAGTCTTATCAACTTGTCTTTAAAGAGTTTCATCTAAACCAAGTTGAACTGTAGCAAAGTATCTTGAACGACATTGTTGCTGCAGCTGAAAAACTCCGCAGTCACTGCAGCTGACAATATTTCCTTGTGGTATGACTTTAGTGTGGCATTTTTTACAAGAGAGAAATCTATGAACGCTGTTAACACCATCTACACGTCATGAAATACTACCCTACCAACGGCAGAAACTTGGGATTTGTTGGAGGTTAGGACTTCATTGATGTCAGTGGAGGGTAGCATTTGTGGAGTCGCTTCTTGAGTTATATCAAAGTTGACTTCATCATCTTGTGGTTCATCTAGTTTGGTCCTGTTATTGATGTGTATTTCATCGTTTGTTGTTGAGTTTCTTTTCAGGCTTGTTAAGTGTTATGCACAACATTTAAAACCACATGTTCAACAAAAGTTACAAATATTGCGCAAAGGCTTGCTTGACAGGTTTTAAATAAATATCATTATTTTTGCTTGAAAATACAGCGTAACATCTTAAAAAGTTTGAAGGTCAGAGTTAGCACCTCGTGTGCGTAGGTACACAACAGATGCTGAACTAATACTCAAAAAATAAAAGCGTACCTCTTTCAATGACTAATAAAATAGGAAATCCAGAACATCAAAAAGGTAGATATTAGATAAATTGTTTTTTTTAAAGAAGAATACAACAAAAAAAAACAAAAAAGGTTCATCAGACTTCACACCTCACGCGCACATGGCATGGATTCACGGTAGCAAAATGCCAAACTACAGAAAGACTTACATCATGCAATGACTTGTAAATTGTAAAATAGAAAGCTAGAAGATAAGATGCATAGATATCAGTAAAAATATACATGTTTTAACCGAAAAACGCAACAGAACGAAGTAATACTTGCAAGCAAAACAATCTTACCCGTTGCTAGTTGCAATCCAAGCAAAGAGGTTTTATATCATAAGATTCCGGAATTTTATAGTAAATACCCGAAAAGTATGGTGGCTCAAGTGGCACGGTGTATTCTGGGATAGCTAGAACAAAGAAATCTATTGTTCCAACGCGTCGCAAACTGCATGGTGGGTCAGGTTTGATTGCATTGTGGGTAATTTGCAAATCTCGATTTTTTTGTGCCTTACATATGCTTGTTGACTGAATTAGGTTCGCTGTCTTGCTTCGCTCACTTCAGGCTCGCTCCGCTGCGGAGCAACAATAGCCAGAATATATTCTTTATTTTATAAGATCGTCATATTTTGGCCGAGGCTTAATGTTCTAAAATAGTTGGGGAATTTTAGCCTCAAAGGTTCTTAAATTTTCCTAAATATAATCACAAGTACTTTGTGTACACGCTTTTTTATCATGTTTAGTTTATGAAACAAAATTTAGTGATCGGCTGCTATCAGGACATTGTATGTTTATCTAAGAAACCTTCGATATTTGATAAAAAAAGTAGATAGAGTAAAAGAGAAAATAATGATTCCTGTTGATTGTTCTATTGGCACATTTTAATTTCTTTTTC
>JAOCNB020292217.1:0-16036 GCA_026546465.2 Palythoa caribaeorum
AGTTTTGTGGCTCGGACAAGCAAAATACACATTGTACTTGTCCCAAGGGACAAGTGAATTGAAAAGAAAGTTTCTTGTCCTGCTAACCTTTGGTTATTTCTAGTCATAAACAAAATTACTAGCCACACACAGTCAAAGGTAGAAAACGTCCAAAAAAATGGTATGAATCCCTGCAGCTCTGAATACACACCTAATTCGAGATTCTCCTTTACGATAAGCTGTATCAATTGCTGAATTGTTGTTTGCATTGTAGCTGTACCAACGGCCACTGCGGTCATCAAACCACTTCCACAGATGACTTGTACACTTTAGATGTGAAAAGACATGTACAGTTATATTTGCAATGTGATTTCTTTTAAAAACTCATTAACAGATTTAAACTATGAAGATCGTCATTTGCTCAAAGCAGGTAAGAATGAAAGCGCACAAGAATCTGCATTGGAATCTAATGCTGTTAACGAAAGACAACCATTTCCCGGGGAATATGTATACCCTTTATAACATCTCCTAAGTAAAAGAAACAATAAAAAGTATGTGTTTATACTTGATACATAAGTAAGACGTAAGAATCTGTAAGTTATACTCGGCCAACATTTGTTGCGTGAATGCTTAAGTAAAAGTTCACGTTCACTAAAGCCCAGATACAAAACTCAACAAATAAAATAACCATCAAGAAACTATAAAAGACTCTCTTACATGTCAAATCCAAATTGTTAGTGTGAAAACGTTTACTAAGTTATTTGAGGTGTGATACAGATACAATAAACACGCATCATTTGAAACATACCAGCCATGAATGTGTCCATCAATAGAGTCATCCCATTAATACGGCCAAATTATTTTGGTCCATTAGTGGTAGTATTAATGAGCTTACACCGTATTAAGATTTAAGAAACTATGTCGGGCTTTTAGATTTTGTTTGGTGTTGAAATGAATAGCTAAAAAGGTTAGTGGCTGAAATGTTTGTATTAATATGCAGCTTCGTACATCTAATTTCAAATCCTGCAGTACTGTATAATTGGAAGCCAATGTTTATATTCTTCCACTTCTAAATCGAGCTTAAAAGTGCACTGTCTGTACCTTGTCATTGGTTTTCTTCCTCGCAGATGCAACAGCGGTTTTCTCACAGAGATCCAAAAGTAACATCAGCGTGGTCAGCCACCTTTAGGATTCAGAATGATACAACTCTAAAAAACTTTATGTAGGTTTTGGACACTTACAAAAGGTTAAAGCTTTTCAAAAGGAGAATACAGCTTTAATTATACTTTGCACAAATGATGAAAGGAAAGCTTTCAAACAGTTTGTTACGATTCTTCGTTCTCTATATATCTATCTATCTATCTATCTATCCATCCATCCATCCATCCGTCCGTCCGTCCGTCTGTCCGTCCCTCCATCCATCCCTCCCTCCATCCATCCATCCAATAATCCATTCCATTCATCCATCCATCCATCCCTCCCTCCCTCCCTCTGTCTATCTATCTATCTGTCTGTCTGTCTGTCTGTCTGTCTCTAGAAACTGATAAGGGACGAGGTTGAGAATAAACATCAAATCTATATTAAAGGGAACAGAAATGATAAGATTATAAAAAAACTACTTGCAAATTTTCAAACCAGATTAAAAAAAACAGTTAAAACGATGAAGTAACCATAGCTTTATCGGATGCGTAACTTAACGTCAATTTTGTCTTGTCAAAACAACCAGCTTACAGCAAGTCAAACTATTCAGTTTAAATCAGAATCACACAGTGAGAATGTTAACCAATCATATTAAAAAGATTGATGCATCACGCTAGCTGTATGTCAGTTGATTTCAACTGATTGAGTTTATAATAAGCTTTGAATTGTTCGAGGTTTAATAACCCTACAGAAAGTAATAGTATATTTTGCCATAGCGATCGTATATAAATCAAAGTGAGATAACTGTACCTTGGCGTAGTGGGTTCAGCAACGGTTAATTTGAGCTGTCCAAGGCAGTTCTGACAGATGTCCAACAGTTTGAACAGTGTATCTAATATGTTACTTTGTTCCACAGCAGCTGCACAGACACCTTTGATTTGCTGTGTGAAATGTAAAAAGGGTATAAATAAAAACACAAAATTAAACACAAACTGAGAAAGTATAAAACACTTCACAGTTTAACAGACCTAATCCGCTGCCCTTAATGTTTTCCCAATACAGTCCTCTTGGGAAATGAGGTCCTTTGTTTAAGCTGAACATTCTTTCGTGTTTTTATCATTACCACATCTGAAACAAAAAACCTTAATTCCCAAGAGGACTGTATTGGGAAAACATTGAGGACAGTGGATTAGGTTTATTATCAAGGCACATGCCCGACTATTAACAGAACATAACACTTTTCAGGTTTTGTCGTGTACTGAATAAAGAGTGATATTTATAATACTTCATTACTTGAAACAGGAAGAACAAATTGCAGTCAATGCGTGAAAAGTTTGAATGAACACATATTAACATTAGATCAAATCTCACCTCGAACAGAAGACAGAGAAGGTGTAGCAGTGATGATAACCTTGTTGCAGACTGTGAATTACAGAGTTTGTCAGAAAACTCTGTTGCAAAGAGTGCAGTGTTCTTGTCAGGATTGCATGCTGCCACCAATGACTGGCTGTCTTCATTTATCTAGGAAGCAAATTACAATATCGATACACAAAAAAGCTAGGGCTAAAGCTAAATCTATTTACGAGCCTAAGTGGCTGGGGCCAGTACTTATCCCCGGTTTCTGTAGTGTTAAGCAGGTGAATCTGTCGCAGGTTAGCCCCCGGCAGAAGCTGGTACTCATTTTACCGACCTCGAGGGATGGAAAGCTGAGTCAACTTTGGTGGAAAAGGTCACTTATGGTCAGAAAAGATTGCAATTACGAAAAAAAACAAGTTTTAACAAATATTACGATGAATTAAGAATTCAGCCAGTAAAAAGCCCCTTAACGAAAATTTCGAATATTACAAGAAATTCAGGATTCAACCAGTCAGGACGAAAGTTGCAAATATTACGACAAATTCAGAAATCAACCAGTAAAGAACCCCTTAAAATTGCAATCATTCTTGGCCATATCTCGAAAAGGTCACACAAATGCTCAACACTCGGCTGAGCTATGATTTGAACATGGGACCTTTTAGTTTGATGGCACAGATGTTACCACTGCACCAACCACGTCGCCGTTGATACACTAAAAACTGTACCAATATCAGTGTTTGAAAATGTTCGGGATACAAAAAGAACCACATCTAAAACAACAGTAAGAAAACTAACAACCTTTGTTCAATGACAAAGATATAATACAAAATAATGATAAATAATAAATGATTAATAATTAATGACAACTGCACTCGCTTACACCTATTCAGACTGAGCTTTTTTGGTCATCATGGGACTGGCGGTGGGGTAAGTGTGGGAATTGGGGGCATTTGAGGACATCCTCATTTTCTTGTAAACCATCAACATTATGGATAAACTTACAACAGTAATTAAGCTTAGTTACACAAATTTTTCCACAAATTTGAACGTCGGTTATGGCGTCAGATGATGTCACAAAGTCTCTGGGGTTTTTACAGCCACCATCTTGGAGCTTTTATATCTACAAATTTTTCAATTCATTGTCGAAATTAAGTTAGAGATCTTTTTCTTTCATTTTAAAGCAGAATTAATATAAAAGGAAAGAAAAACATGAAAAATGACGAAAATTGCATAGACAAGGGGTACAATATGTGGTTGCCATGGTAACGGTTTAATTGCTGATACCTAAAACTGCTCCCAGATAAATTTTAGGAAAAGTCACTGAGCATCATGACAGTAGATGCAATCCTTCTGGAGTAATAAAGGATTAAAATCAAGGTGTTTGCGAAATACTTCCCCCAGTCTGAATAGATGTTAAGGGAATTTTCAAACTCATGATTGAAATCAACAGCTGATAGACAGACTGGATAGAAACATATTTAAATTAGTGCGTCTCATAGGCAGAGAATTCAAACTTGGATGCTCTGGATTACGAGTTAGTGGCAATTGTCTCAACATTATCTTTGTTTGTCTATTATAACATTTACCAAAGGTGAAATATTAAAGAAAACTTTGACTGAAAAATCTTTTATTAATCAATATGATATGCTACAAAATAAATATTTAACAATATAATCGTTTATCATCCATTCACCTGTGCAAGAATCTCAGCCAATACTTTATCTCTCCACTTGTCTCCATTGCGTTTGGTCACAGCTACAAGAACGTCGCAAACTCTGTACACAATATCGTGGTTTTCAGCTAGCAGCTCGAGGCAGCCCATCCAGATATCAGCAGTAAATTTATCTACAACAGTCTCATCAAGAGGTTTGTCATCATCTTCTACCTTCACCTCTTCCTTTGGCTTCTCCTTGGGTTTATTCTCGGACTACAATAAGTACAGTCATCAATTATTACCATCTTCTCAACATTACCATTTTACCATTACTAATATCATCAGTAATACCATCATTAAATTTAAATATCGTTTAGGCTACTATCCTTCTACTAAATAAGCTAAATCCTTTTAACGGGGTTTTTACTCTTAACTGAACATGAAATTCAAGGACCTTTTTCAACAGATTCAAGAACCTAGTGCAGCAACTTAAACTTGAAGTTTTTACTTATTGTATATACCACAAACATCAAATAGAGCAACCCGCCTGGAACACGTGGAAAAAAGGCGACTTAAACGGACTGCTGACTTGTAAAATCTTAGAGCCAATCACAAATCATCTAAGAATCAACTTTGCTTTGGAGGTCGAGCTCGTGTATTTTTGATCAGAATTAGCTGGATTTTGCATTTCTAAATTCGAATCAAAATCTTAATAAATTCCAGGACTTTCCAGGCCTGAAATATTTTTTTTGAATTCATGGATTTTCAAGGACAAAGGAAACCCTGTTTTAAAAGCCTAAATAGTCAACTGGAGCCACTGGTGTGCTTGTCCCGGTTTCTGTGGTGTTAAAAGATGAGAGTCTTTGATTGCCCCTGATTTTAATCAGAATTTTTGGGATTTGCTTTCTCTGTACAAATCCTGTTAAAAAAATACTTTGTTTCTCATATCTATTCAACAAACAACTCCAACATGTTGATAAGGCACTGTACATGTATGTGAATATTTCAGCTTTATCCAGGGTGATAAGACAATTAAGTCAAATGCCCAACGATGCATCACAGCTGATTTACTTTTGCATTATAAAAACGATCAAACACACAACAAAAAACTATGTGGTGGAGATACCAACAATGCACACAACCATACTCTATCATAAAAGGCAAAATAACTTGTACTACCTGTGGAGTTGAGGAGGGCCCAGGAGAAAGGAAAACACTTTGCCCCAATGATAGTGCAATGGCTCTCATCATCTGATCTTCCTCTGACAATTCTGTGAAATCTGAATCCAATCCAAGTTCCTATGATGAAAAAAAACAATAATATTAATAATAATAATAATAATAATAATAATAATAACAACAATGACATTATTAATACTACTACTACTGCTACTACTACCACTACTACTAATAATGATAATCATTTGTCTAAAAACTGAAGTGCATGCAGAGTAATACTTATATTAATAATAATAATCATGCCTGATAATAATAATAATATTAATAATAAAATTAATAACAATATAATAACAATATTAATAATAAAAATAATAACATTATTAATACTACTGCTACTATTACTACTACTAATAATAATGATAATCATTTGTCTAAAAACTTGACTTTGTTCATAGAAGAACTGAAGTACAGAGTAATACTTACAATATGATCGGTATAATAAAAATAATAGAAAAACTAAGTAAAACTATAATATATTAATTAAAATATTTAAATGTAAAAAAAGGAGTCAGTTCGCTTTGTTCTACAAAATAAAGTTTTTAAATTAGCAATATATTTTACCACGGCTCATGATCTGTCTAAGGTTGTATGCACAAGTTCTTTTCACAGGTTGGTAACAGGTGAGACAAGGGGTGGAACAATTTATCACGTTCCTTCAACCTTGACTCAATGTTTAGCAAAGACAAAATAAAAAAATCAAGATTGCTTTGGTGAGTGAGAGAGGAGTGAGTGAGTGAGCGAGAGAGAGAGAGACAAGTGAGGAAGTGCGAGAGGAGTGAGTGACTAAATAATTGTTAAAAGGGTTACAGTAAATCTCATACGGGCAATACACAATTATAAATATATCCAGCTTAATCCAGGACAATGTGACACAAACAAAGCCAAAATGTCCAACGATGCTTAACAGCTGAGTTAATGTTGCATTGTTAAAACGACCAGACACACAATAATGATTATGTGCTGGAGATACCTCAATGCATTTGAATAAAACAACAGAAAAACAGTTGGCACGGGACCGATGTCCTTTGTCCTTTAATTCGTTTGGCTCAAACAAGGTTAATTAAGCACTTTTTACCTGATATTCTGAGTACAATAGAACTTAAGCCAAAACTTACCCTTGAAGCATTTGCAGCAGGGGGTGGGTGAGTCAAAATGTACTCTGTGGCTTGTTCCAAACCAGTTGTGTTTAAAAGGGCATCTCGTGCATGCTCCCTTGTAAATCCCATGTCCATTAGCTTACGGCAGTAAATATAACCAAACAATCATCATCTTATGATAAGTTAACATAAATGACATGACAGAATCTGCTATAAATGCCCTTAACCAAGAGCTATTCATACTGAATTGTAAGAGACCAGTCAAAAAGTATAGGAGGGGGAGGGAAGAACGGGCGTAACAGAGAGGGGGTGGGTGACAAATTTTTAACTTTGCAATGAGTCATGTTCTTTTCAGTCTTGACTTAGGAGTGGGTTACAAGTTTTTAAGCTTTGTCACTTTAATTCATTAGTTGTAATTTTGTAAAAACTTATTCTTTTTATTCTGTTCAAAATTTAAATCTAAACCTTTTTATACATTAACCTTGGATAACTTTGTTCTGCTTGCATTTTACTACTAGTTGCAATGACTCACTAATGAAGTTCTGACAATTGTTACAATGAGTGGACAGCAGCATCTACAATACACTGCAAGGACTAAAATCAATCAGTACGAAAAGAAACCACACCAGGGAGCCCCACTTCTTGTCTTCTTTTCTTCACAAGCTTTCGGCAGTCCTGCCCTCTTCAGGTGAATTCAGGCTTAGTTAAATATCTGATCTAGTGTCTATAAGTAAGTTTCTCCCTCGCATGTGGTAGTCATTTTGTAACGGTTTTAATCATACGTGATCTTGACGTTCGCTCGTATGTATGTAATGTGGGAGTTGTTATTGTTGTTGTTTTTACTTTATTTTATTTCAATTGTTTTAATAGTTTACATCGTTTTGGCCTTCTCAATCGTTTAGTCTTCTAATGATCTCCACTCTGGTGACAGACCCTTGTCGGAATTCTGCACGTGAGTTCATTAAAGTGCAACGCGCTCCTTCAGCTAGGCTTTGATTTATCCGTACTCCTACTTGTCACTGTCATTGTCATTGTCATTGAAATAACATAATAATGATGACGACGATACTATTGATTACTGCCAATATAAAACACCAACCTGCTGCAAGTGCAATTCATTGACTTCAGGCTCTGGAGGGGCAGCTGGCGCTGGTGCAGCAGCAGAAGTCGATGATGTATCTGCAGCTGCTTTTGAGGTTGTCTTGACAGGTCCTGGTTTCTCACTGACTGCAGGCTCTGCTTTCAAGATGTGGCACATCACAGCTAGCACAGACTCCGAAACACGAGACCCATATGCTTTCAGTGGTTTGTGTCCCCAAAGATATTGCATTGCAGAGAAAGCTCTCTAAAGGATGCAGTTAATTCAGTCAATAAGACAAATTGCACAGAAGATGGAAACATTGCTTAGTAATCAAGAAGGATTTTGGTTTTGCCTAAGGTCATAAGAATAAATTAGATTATGTACTGTAGCCTCATGCCGTCCTAGTATCAACACCAGATTTCTGAACGTTTTAACAAAATATTATAATCATTGGCTACCAATGTAAACACACATGTAGATCAATGAATACAACCCCAACAAATTATGTTGGTGAAAACAGTGAAAAAATCTTGACGGTTTTTTGAACGCTTTTAACGCTTTCCCAAACCATTTTAACGCTTACTTAATGGTTGTTAACGCTTTTGTGGCTTAACGGGTAAACCGTTAGTGTACGTTTTCCCATGTGATGCCACAATTAATCATAAATTTTAATTAAAACAAACCTTTTGGGTTGAAGCGATAAATTTATGAGGGTTGAAAGGCACAAAGCGTGGAGCAGGAGACTGATTTGGCAAAATGTGTGGTGAATCTAACAGTGTTCTGTTGTTTGTCAACTTTTCTACTAACATCAACCAAGCATCCAACAACTCGCTGGCTCCATCTGTGGAACATTAAATAGACATACACTCAACATAGTACATACAAAACATACAGTATTAGGCTTACTGTATTATAGATGGTATTCAGGATTCTCAGTAGAAATTTCTACAGGAGGCCAAAATTTATCAGCAGGCAACCGTAATTTATATTTTTTACATGCACATTTTTTAAGTCAAAGAGAAACTTTACAGCCACAAGAGACAGCTACCTTTGTCCAAACAGCTGGTGGAATTCCGCCAGTTGCCTGCTTCCACCACGAACGCTGGTGCTTATTTTGTAAACATTAAACTTATAGAAAAACCCACATGCAGTAAATGTAGCCTCATGCCGTCCTATTTCTCAACACAGAATTCAGGATGTTCTTTCAAAAAGCTTAAATCACTGGCTACAAATCTTTCCTATTATTTTGTAGTTCAAAACGTAACAACAGAGCTAAAAATGACAAAGACTTATTCAATGCCGCAATTACCTGGCAATTTCCCCCTTTCACCTCCCTCAGTCTTGGTCTCTTCTGTGCTCTGGCTCAATGCCCAGTGGAAAAGCCTGACAGTACAGGAATTAAAGGATATAAACCACACACGGACTACATTCATTCAGAATGTAAAACAAGCCAGGGTTGCCACTATTTACTAGATGTAAAATTGAAGGACTTCAAGCAAATCCAGAACCTTCTTGATCAAATAAAACTTGAATGTTTTACCCATTGTTTTGAAAAATCAATTCAACGATACACATACTATACTAACAAGCTTTAGAAAATTAGTTTCTGGACAAAAATCAAGCCTTCCAGATTCATGGTTTTTGTTTTAAATTGTTGTCACATCAGCTTATTCTTTTCAATTTGTAAAGAAAGAAATTTTTGGCCCATTCCAGGATTTTCAAGGACCACGACTCAAATTCAAGGACTTTCCAGGGCCTGGAATTTTTTCCCCCAATTCCAGGACTTTCCAGGATTTTCAAGGACTGTGGCTACCCTGACAAGCAGCGATTATCATTGCACTTTGATTAAATTTGTAAATTTTTACCTACAGGACTTCTACCAGAACTAGAATAATCTGAGGTTTATTAAAACAACACAGAGGTTGTTACTTATAGATATCTAGTTTCTGAAACCTTACGTAGTTGATGGAACACTAACTTATCTCTGGTAAGATTAGGAGTGGTGGCACGTACCAAGACAAAAGTAAGAATATTAATATCTAAAATCGATACAGCTGTGACGATTACACTGCATAAATGCAACAAAACTTACTCAAACATATTCTTATGAGCTCCAGAAATCACAAATTGTTGTAGCATCAGATGGAATGGGTTCTTGCGTTCATCAATGAGAAGGCGAGAAGCAAAACCGACTGCACAAATACAGTAATGCATCCTGGAATAAATTACAAAATTTTACCAGTCAGAAAACAGGAAAACGCAATAACTTAACACAAGTTTGGACCTTGTGTATAAGGGAACTAGGATCCATCTATTGAGCCTGTAAGGTTAAAATCGTTTTGGCAATTTATGGTAAACTTTCAGTTTTTAAACATTAAAAAGTTACTTCTATGTTTGGTAGAGAAAACTGAAAAAATAATGTGGAGACTTGAAGCAGTTATAAAATACGTAGTGTAACAGACGTTTTATTGTTTTAAGAAGCTGTGCAATAACAACCACACAGATGGACTGCTATGTACATCACCGAATAAATATAATCCAAAAAAATACATTTTTTAACATGATTGTCACTCTGAACAAGATGTGCATCTACAAAGTGAGACGAGGAGTGTACATACTTCTACAACAGGAGAGCTAGAGCATGAAATAGAAATGTTTAGCTTTGTTTATTTTCACACTTAATGACATTTACAAACTCTGTCTCCATTTTTCATAAATTGCCAGTCTCCTTTAAACCATACCAAAAGAATTGCAAAATATTTTTAAAAAAATTTTGTTCTGCTGCATAATCAGTAAATGTAATTCTTACAATAATTCAACTCAACTTGAGTCATGTTTATCACAAATTTAGGTTTTAGAAGTCCACACTGGACCTCTAACATTTTGACAATCAACAAGAAAACTGGTCTTACCGAAGTTTAAGAGGTGATTCTTTTCCCTCTAGTGCCTCTGGTGATAAAATATCTGCCAACAATTCACAGAGTTTTGCTGTGACACATCGAGCGGGTAATGACGGCAGTGGGGGGATGACTACCGTGAGGGGAAGTCGGCGCTGTCGTTGGCCTGACCCAATGGCCAGTTTCACCAACAGCCCAAAAAAATCTGACAAGGTTCTTCCTAAATTTGATGCTGCCTGAATTAGTTGCTTGCAAAGCTTAAGCTGTGCTGGTTGTAAACTGGGTTCTGATGATACAGTAGCTGTGCCTGATGATTGATCATTTGCCATTGAAGTAGTCGCTTCTTCAGAAACACTGCTCAACATGCCTGGCTGTTGCTTTAGGTTTTCATCTAAGAAAATCATAAAGACTGATTACAATCATCATTTAATATGAATCACAATAATAATTTTATTCCACTGTTACTTTAAAAAAGATTTCAAATACTTAACACATCGAGTAAAAAATCTGTACTCTTTTTTTGTCATTATAGTTCAGGGTTTGTACTCGTTTGAACTTCTGAAATTTTATTTTCATGACTTACCACAACTTTTTCTACGATCTTTCACAATATTTCATGATCTTGCACTGTTCACCTTCATTTATCTGGCATGTTAGCAAAGATGAAGTAACAGGGCAGCTGTTGCTTTGAGATGTTTGTGTAAATGAACGAGGTTTTTTTAATTTTTAAGTTATTTTTGTAAAATCCTATCAAAATTTGTACCTATTTTCCACGATTTTTCATGACCTTAAACAAAATTCCATGACTTTCCAGGTTTTTCATGACCCACACAAACCCTGTAACAGACCCTTTTTTCAAAATTTTATCTAGCTAATAAGTAAAACTTTATCGCTACTGGTTGAAAGAATGCTTTAGAATTAGTATATCTGTCGAGTTTGAGATTAATATGTGATAAGATGATGAAGATATAGTCCTGCGAAATTGCTATTTTCTACAGAGATATGTATGTTGGGGGGCAAGTTCATTGGTTAATCACAATGAAAAAGGTAAATTTCGTAATTTTAAGGAGCTCTTTCCACTGACATCGATTTTTTCCTCTTGGTATTTATCAAAAGTTACGTATGCATGACGTTAACCGTGAAAGGGTCTATCGTAATGATTTACCAAGGGATTTAAAACTAACCTAGAAAAGAATAAAGAACCAAATTTGTTTGATAATTGCATTTACGATTACATTTTGACATTTTTGTAACTGTAAGCAAGGATATACTACATTTTAATACTATCTATTATCTCCAAAAATTAGCTGTCCAAGTTATTCTGTCAATGTGCCAACACAAGCAATAAAACATGAATACAAGGTTGATCAGGCATCGTACTGCCTTTCAGATAACTGGTCATTTGACAAACATAGCACGCCTTTGATAAAAAATTTTGCTTTGATTTACAGTTTTGTAAGTACATTAGTTTCGCATGTACTGTTTACTGGAAACATAAATTTTTGTCCACTTCTAATTATTTTATTGTTTAACTTAGATAAGGCTTTTGGTACATGAATAATCTGGGAGCAAAGCTCCTACGTGAAAATATCTCGAGACCTAAAATATCTCAAGACCTTCAAATGGATTTTTTATTCCTATTCTTACCACCTCTTTACAACTTTTGCTGTTTTACTCTTATCTACATTTACAAAAACTATTTTATCATTAGCGTCGCAAATTTCTGTAAAGCTAAAATCATGTGATGAACAGCACACAATTGCCCTAGGTTTTAATACCTTCACTGCTGGAAGCAGGCATTTTTAGAAGGTCTAGATCTTTCTTGATGACTTCACAATCATGTAGAGTATTGTCTCCAGAGCTTGTTGTCTCTAGCAAGGTAATCTCCCACACAAGAGCAGAATACAACTTGCTCAGCTTCCCTAACACTGCCAGACCCTGGTCGCTACCCCACTGGTTGATACAAATCAGACGAATGTCACTCTGCCAGATAATAAAAACATAAGTTTGACAGGATGCTATAACTTACATACTATCTATATCTATTCTAAGGTTTCACTGGCCAAGTTTAACAGTATTGATTAGTCTTCAAATGAATTACAAGGCAGTTCAACCAGGTAATACTGTAAATAGCAATACCATAGCCTATATAGCTAAATTCCAAAAAATTGTTTGCATCTCCTCATCAAAATTCCTGTTTATGGGCCTGCATACAATGTTGTACAGATCAAAAGCACATGGCTAAAAGTACTTCGTTATTTGTAGGTGCACTTTTGTGACTAGTTTTAAATTTTAGGCATATATATATATAAAAGGTTAGGCACACAGCTGAAAATGTTAGATGCACCACAGCAATGCTGTGCCACTCTGTTCTTTTCTTCTCAAAAATAAAAAAATGGAAGATTAAAAGGTATTGGTAAAATGTTCTCATGACATCTCCAAACAATGTTTTCTTTGACGGAGAACCATTTTGGTCAACTCTACCCTGGCTTACTTTATTCAGACCACACAAGTCACATGATACATGTAGCCATAGCAACAGATTGCACTATGCCAGTTAGGTGTCATATGATCAATCGAGTGATCACAATGAGCCTCTGCTCTGCTACCTTTGCTCTGGGGAGAACTCTGGGGTTGCACAGAACTGGCACAAGTAAGGCCACTGGTCAATAATTTTTGCAGTGAAAAATACTTACCTGACCAGCTTTGCAGGCATGCACAAACATATTGATGTATGCATGTGTTGCAGTGATGGCATGCAACAAAGGGGTATGCTGTGCAGATTGCATTGCTTGAAACTGCTTGGGAGCAACTGCCACCTCATGTAATAGCCTTGAAATGACCTGCAGCCCTTTGGTTGGTTCAGATAAAGGTTTGAGTGTGGTCAATACTCTGTCTAGCTGAGTTAATCCTTCTCTCAACACCTGGGGCTCATGAGCAAGCATCTAAAAGTCAAATACATCTCAAGGTCAACAGCATCACAAAAATGGCAAGAAAAGTTTAATTTATTACAATTAACCATAATTTTTCTATCAAATATTAGTATAAATCTACTAGCATTCTATTACCAATGCTGTTCTCTGATTGGCTACCCTACCCACTATCTATTTGGTGATAGATAGTGGGTAGCAATTGTCAACAAAATGGCGGCTGCTGCTTTGAGGTTTTGAAGTGTGAGTGAAGACGATTTGGATAATTTACAGCCTTTTTCTTGAACGACTAGTAGATTTCTACTAAAGCAATTAGATTATTCGCTCTAAATTTCTATTGCGCTATAGATGATTTGGGCTTTGCCCTCATCAACTATCACGTGATAGAAATCTCGAGCTCATAATCTAATTGCTAAATATTAATAGTCTGCATTTATATCTGACACTTATTCAGCAACTGCTCCAAGTGCATTACAGGTGCATATGAATTATTTTATAGAATTTTTCAGCTCTAAAGTGACACATGATTAAATAAATGAATGATTGATAAAATAAATGATTGATTGACATAAAGGGTGAGGGGTTGAGGTCTTAGAAAGTTCTTGTGTACACTTAAGATGTAACGAAATTCCCTCAGCAAAACAGACAGACCACAACACCAGGATCACTACCCAATTGCTTCTGATAAGTATGAGGGTTTTTTCAAGTCCCCAGTGAGGGGGTCGAAAGACAAGGCAATAAGATTTAATGTCCTTATCCATTTGTACATGTTAGAGCAAAGACAGCATCATTTCCCCAGTTATTTTAAGACCCTAAGTAAAGGACCGGTGAGGATACATCCTTTAGAGAAAACACAATTTACTCACAATTACCGTGTAAACCAGCCACGCTATTAACTAGTATTAATCTAGCACTGAGTGTGACAACAACTCAATGGGACACAGATTCGTCGATATTATCTCATTAAATGATCTTGCTCACTAGTAGACGCTCTTGTAGCCAAGAGGTAGAGCATCTGCCTAGGATACGGGAGGTCTTCAGTTCAATTCCCAATTAGAGCTCAGATTTTTTGAGTCATTAATTTTACTGGCTTTTTAAAGAAAAACCTAATTTACTCACAGATACCATCCTGAAACTCCCACACTGATAGACTGGCAACTAACAAGTTATGCCAACAAAAAAAGAAAGTAGGTATAACAAAATAAAACTAACCAAGATTGCTTTGGAGACGTTCGATATTGCTTGGCATGAGGCAGAGGATGGGAACTCCTGAGGTAAGTTTGGAAGGCTGAGTATCTCAAGAAGGGGTGCTAGTCCCTTGTGACGCACAAACTCTTTACAGTGGTCATCTGTAGAGTTGTTACTCAAAATATTATCGACAAACTTCACCTAAAAACAGCATTGAATTGTTTTAATTAGTAAAATAATAATTAAAAGTAACTGGATTATGAAATCCAACAATAACTGCAGGAAGTGTTATTATCAAATATAATTATATCATCCAATAATATTGGTTATCAACAAAATAGCCAACACATCTACAACAAAGTTCTGTAAATGTTATCAAGTTGAAGTGTGAACTTATCCTATTGCTATGGTTACTAACACAATCTCTTCCAAATATTCTCATGTAAACTGCTTCCATCCACAGAATTGACGTCAATTGTGCAAAATTAAGTTCAAATGAGTCAAAGCCCTGCAATGTTGGAGTCACTGAGGGATCTCAACAACCACAAAGTGCACACTTGTGAATCATTTGTTACAAATGAGCTGGGGGTACTCGAAAAGTATTCTGAGGGTGCTAGAATAAATAAAGTCTCAGTAACACAAGAGGTAACTTTTGAGTTGATCAAATCTATTCAAACTGACTATCACAACAGAAAAAGATCAAACAACCCAACCACCCACAAAATGCTAAATTCCAGTGAACAATTTATTTAAAAAATACTTATATTTTAATACCCTAAAAGCTAGTGTTATAAATGGAGTCTTAGTAACATAAGAGGTACACAAGTCTCTTGTTTTTCAAACCTATACAAGCTGGCTTTCTTAGCCCTAAATAAGAGGGAAAAAATAGCAACCCAAACACCCATAAAAATTGCTGTAATGCAGTGCAACACCATTTGTTGTTTTAAAAAAATGTCTTAACATCTTACAGTTGTTTTCATGTCAGTTTCAGTCTATAATTCATAAGTTTTACCAACCACATTCAAAATGTAGTCCATCAAAGGAACGTATGTCCTCTTCTCTTCTTCACTTGCACTAAAAAAGCAGGAAACGCTTTAGACTAATTTGTACACATATTATAATACATCAAATTTCTGTCCTATGTCCATGCGAATCCCCATTCCAGGGAATCGAATCCATCCAAACACAAACAGCTCTGCAGTAATGTATTAGTCTTTTTTATTCTTTCTTCACTAGAACAGGGCTTCTGACAGGGTGCGCGGGTGCGGGACCGCACAATTCGGTCAAACCTGCACAATACCACACAATTCACAAAATCGCCCAATAGTGAAATATTTAGTCAAAAATTTATTCAAAACAAGTTTTTCTATTGAATATTAAGATTTCTAGAGTATTTGTAGACTATTTTGAGGCTATTTACCATCGTTAAGACCCAAGAATGTCCTCATATCGATTGAATAATTCGTCGCTTCGTT
>JAOCNB020292772.1:0-16025 GCA_026546465.2 Palythoa caribaeorum
AAAACATGAAATTGCCAATTGCAAGGGAATGTACACTAAAGATGTCGAGGATGTTTAATTTTCTAAACAAAGGAGCAAACTGTTAAACAGCATATTTCATTTCTTGGCATATTGGAAGGAAATTATAAAATAAATCTGTCTAGAAAAGTTTTTAGTTAAAGAATATTATCTAATAGGAGGGTCGTTTATAAGAGAGTGGGCACTTTTATATTAGATCATTTATGATATTTATTATTATAGTTGCTTTTGTTTTGCAAACATCCTGTTCAGTTTATTTTAATTTCTGTCATTTGCACAACAATCCATTATTATTGATTAATGCTGATCTTTTCACCTTTTACTCACCCATCACTAGGATGTGAAGTACAGTATTTTTCTGGTTTAGTCTTATTGTTGTGGAAAGTCTATGCTGCATAATTTGGTCTGCGAACTGTCAACTCACAAGAAATAGGGCTATCACTTTTCTGGAGGTTCCGCATGATGCTGTGATTATTTTACTCACAGAGGACAAGGAAAGGACAATGTTATCTATTTTCTGGAAGATCTACTCAATGTTTGTGAAAAGTTTTTTTCACAAATGACAAGACCATGTATATTCTAAATACCCTTATAGTATATACACAAGTAACATGGTGGCTGGAAGGTCATTTTATTGAATATAGGCTTTGGGCTAAATATCTTTATTCGGTGCGAGTTTTGCAGTGGCAATTATAACAACCCTAGTATTAGGAACTGTAGAGTGAAGATTTTTTTCTTTCTGCCAGGCAATCGTCACTTTATTTTATATTCAAAATGATCCTGGTGCCCAAATTTAAAATAACAAGCTTATATATTTAATACTGTAAAAGTAAAAATATTTTTTATGTATTTTGAATATCCAACTGTTTAGTCATTTGTATGATTGTGTGCTTCGTGTATGGGGATGGCCCATTGTAAGGTGTACTGGCTCACTGTAATTGCCACCCGATTCAGCTTCTTTTCTAGCTAAAACAATGTTCTTTGTCAAATCAATACAGCCACTGAGTGCTGGATGCATGCCACCATCTGCACCCACTTGGAGCCCATTTTTTATTCATCTAGATAATTCACCAGAAAATATTTCAGTAGAAGCATATATTTCAGATCACCCCATTTTGTTTCCACAATCTAATAAAAAATAAATTAGGAAAAAAACATTCAAAACTTATCATTTTTGAGGTTGTGATGGGTGAGTAAGAGGTGAAAAGATCAGCATTAACCAATAATAATGGATTGTTGTGCAAATGACAGAAATTAAAACAAACTGAACAGGATGTTTGCAAAAGCAACTATAATAAAATTATGATAAAACCATAAATGATCTAATATAAAAGTGCCCACTCTCTAATAAACGACCCTCCTATTAGATAATATTCTTTAACTAAAAACTATTCTAGACAGATTTATTTTATAATTTCCTTCAAATATGCCAAGAAATGAAATATGCTACAGGTTTAACAGTTTCAGAAAATCGAACCTTTTTCAAACTATATTTACTATCGTTAACTTTGATTTCAAAAGATACATACAAAAGATTCAGTTCACGTTTTTCAACAAAAACAACAACAACAACAATTTTTTTTATTTCCACTTAGTTCAATAGATAAAATACATGTACAAAGCTGACAAAATTTGGAAAGTTGGATAGTGGATGGAAACCTGAAATAACTAAGAGCTAATTTGGTCAGGTGCCCATTTTATTGGAAGTTGAACGTAAACTAGTCAGGGAAGTACAAATAATATTATATAACCTTATAATTATTGAGGCACTACGCACACACACACCAACATACAAGAATATTAATATGTAGAATATAAGAAAAGAACAAAGAAAAAAAACCAATGGAGTAATCACTAAATCAGACAAGTATTTACTATAAATGAAACAAAAGCTAAACTTAACATGCTCTTACGTCAGTACTAGCATAGCTGAATAAGAGTTGGCTTAAAGTTCCCGTTTAAAGCATCGGAAATTGATTCATATTAAAAATGGAACACGAATAACGAGAGAGAAACTAACTCACCTGATCATGTTTGTGCTGCCTCCGAAAATTCTCACACAAATGACAATGTCAATGTTTTTGTCATAATATTACTGTGCGCTTTGTGGATCAAATGTTCCCTCAGTCACCAAGCTCTCCAAAAAATGTATCACAACAAACATCAAGTTCTCAAAGTTAGGGATACTTTTACAACAAATATATTAACATAAATAGCTTGCAAAATGTCGTAAACATTTCATTTGCCGCCATCTTGAATAAAAAAAATTCCAATGCAAGCTTCCCATGAAGTGTACCTTTAGCTAATTCCCATGAAACGTACTTTGATTAATATTCCTTATATGTAATTAGATGTCCTCACATGTGATTTACTGTCCTTGCATGTGATTACCCGTCCTTTTATGTGATTTACTGTCCTTGCGTGTGATTAATTGTCCTTACATGTGATTTTCTGACTAGCTGACTAGCTGTCCTTACATGTGACTTACTGTCCTTACATGTTATTTAATTTACTGTCCTTACATGTGATTAGCTGTCCTTACATGTGACTTACTGTCCTTGCATGTGATTTACTGTCATTGCTTGTGACTTACTGTCCTTAGATGTGATTCTCTGTCCTTAGATGTGAGTAGCTGTCCTTACATGTGACTTACTGTCCCTACATGTGATTAGCTGTCCTTACATGTGATTTACTGTCCTTACATGTGATTAGCCGTCCTTACATGTAATTTACTGTCTTTAGTTGTGATTTACTGTCCTTACATGTGACTTACTCTCCTTACATGTGATTAGCTGTCCTTTCATGTAGTTTCCTGTCCTTAGTTGTGATTTACTGGCCTTACATGTGACTTACTGTCATTGCATGTGATTACCCATCCTTACATGTCATTTACTGTCATTACATGTGATTTACTGTCCTTACATGTGATTAGCTGTCCTTACATGTGATTTACTGTCCATGCGTGTGATTTACTCCCCTTACATGTGGTTTACTGTCCTTGCATGTGATTAGCTGTCCTTACATGTGACTTACTGTCCTTACATGTCATTTACTGTCCTTACATGTGATTTGCTGTCCTTACAGGTGACTTACTGTCATTGCATATGATTACACGTCCTTACATGTGATTTACTGTCCTTACATGTGATTTGCTGTCCTTACATGTGATTACCCGTCCTTACATGTGATTTACTGTCCTTGCGTGTGATTTACTCTTCTTACATGTGATTTACTGTCCTTGCATGTGACTAGCTGTCCTTACATGTGATTAGCTGTCATTACATGTGATTTACTGTCCTTACATGTGATTAGCCATACTTACATGTAATTTACTGTCCTTAGTTGTGATTTCCTGTCCTTACATGTGACTTACTGTACTTGCATGTGATTACCCATCCTTACATGTGATTTACTGTCACTACATGTGATTTACTGTCCTTACATGTGATTAGCTGTCCTTAAATGTGATTTACTGTCCTTGCGTGTGATTTACTGTCCTTACATGTGGTTTACTGTCCTTGCATGTGATTAGCTGTCCTTACATGTGATCTACTGTCCTTAGATGTGATTTTCTGTCATTAGATGTGACTAGCTGTCCTTCCATGTGACTTATTGACCTTACATGTGATTAGCTGGCCTTGCGTGTGATCCTTGCTGGTCCTTTCATGTGATATTCTATTCTTGCATGTGACTTACTGTCATTACATGTGATCATGATTTACTGTCCTTGCATGTGATTACCTCGCCTTGCATGTGATTTACTGTCCTTAGATGTGACTAGCTGCCCTTAGTTGTGATTAGCCATCCCTACATGTAATTTACTGTCCTTACATTTGATTTACTGTCCTTAGTTGTGATTTACTATCCTTAGATGTGACTAGCTGTCCTTATATGTGATTTACTGTCCTTAGATGTGACTAGCTGTCTTTACATGTGACGTACTGTGCTTACATGTGATTTACTGATATTACATGTGATTTACTGTCCTTACATGTCATTGACTGTCCTTACATGTCATCTGCTGTCCTTACATGTGACTTACTGTCATTGCATGTGATTACTCGTCCTAACATCTGATTTACTGTCCTTGCGTGTGATTTACTCTCCTTACATGTGAATTACTTTCCTTGCATGTGAATAGCTGTCCTTACATGTGATTAGCTGTCCTTACATGTGATTTACTATCTTGATATGTGATTAGCCGTCCTTACATGTAATTCACTGTCCTTAGTTGTGATTTACTGTCCTTACATGTGACTAGCTGTCCTTACATGTGATTTACTGTCCTTACATTTGATTTACTGTCCTTAGTTGTGATTTACTGTCCTTAGATGTGACTAGATGTCCTTATACGTGATTTACTGTCCTTATATGTGACTAGCTTTCCTTACATGTGATTTACTGTCCTTACATGTGACTTCCTATCCTCACATGTGATTTACTGTCCTTAGAAGTGACTAGTAGTCCTTACATGTGACCTATTGTCCTTACATGTGATTTGCTGTCCTTACATGTGACGTACTGTCATTGCATGTGATTACATGTCCTTAAATGTGATTTACTGTCCTTACATGTGATTTACTGTCCTTACATGTGATTAGCCGTCCTTACATGTGATTTACTGTCCTTGCGTGTGATTTACCCTCCTTACATCTGATTTACTGTCCCTGCATGTGATTAGCTGTCCTTACATACGACTTACCCTCCTTACATGTGATTTACTGTCCTTACATGTGATTTGCTGTCCTTAAATGTGATTTGCCGTCCTTACATGTGATTTACTGTCCTTACATGTGATTTACTCTCCTTACATGTGATTTACTGTCCTTACATGTGATTACCCGTCCTTACATGTGATTTACTGCCCTTGCGTGTGATTTACTCTCCTTACATGTGAATTACTTTCCTTGCATGTGATTAGCTGTCCTTACATGTGATTAGCTGTCCTTATATGTGATTTACTATCTTGACATGTGATTAGCTGTCCTTATATGTGATTTACTATCTTGACATGTGATTAGCTGTCCTAACATGTAATTTACTGTCCTTAGTTGTGATTTACTGTCCTTACATGTGACTAGCTGTCCTTACATGTGATTTACTGTCCTTACATTTGATTTACTGTCCTTAGTTGTGATTTACTATCCTTAGATGTGACTAGCTGTCATTATATGTGATTTACTGTCCTTATATGTGACTAGCTGTCTTTACATGTGACATACTGTCCTTACATGTGATTTACTGACCTTACATGTCATTTACTGTCCTTAGATGTGACTAGGTGTCCTTAAATGTGACTTACTGTCCTTACATGTGACTTACTCTCCTCACATGTGATTTACTGTCCTTATATGTGACTTGCTGTCCTTACATGTGACTTATTGTCCTTACATATGATTTACTGTCCTTATATGTGATTTGCTGTCCTTACATGTGACTTACTGTCATTGCATGTGATTACCCGTCCTTACATGTGATTTACTGTCGTTGCATGTGATTAGCTGTCCTTACATGTGATTATCTGTTCTTATATGTGATTTACTGTCCTTACACGTGATTAGCCGTCCTTAGATGTAATTTACTGTCCTAAGTTGTGATATACTGTCCTTACATGTCATTAGCTGTCCTTGTAGTTTCCTGTCCTTAGTTGCGATTTACTGGCCTTACATGTGACTTACTGTCATTGCATGTGATTACCCATCCTTACATGTGATTTACTGTCCTAACATATGATTTACTGTCCTTACATGTGATTAGCTGTCCTTACATGTGATTTACTGTCCTTGCGTGTGATTTACTCTCCTTACATGTGATGTACTGTCCTTAGATGTGATTTTCTGTCCTTAGATGTGACTAGCTGTCCTTACATGTGACTGATTGTCCTTACATGTGATTAGCTGGCCTTGCATGTGATATTCTGTTCTTGCATGAGACTTACTGTCATTACATGTGATTTACTATCCTTGCATGTGATTACCTTGCCTTGCATGTGATTTACTGTCCTTACATGTGATTTACTGTCCTTAGATGTGACTAGCTGTCCTTACATGTGATTTATTGTCCTTACATGTGATTTACTGTCCTTGCGTGTAATTTACTCTCCTTACATGTGATTTACTGTCTTTGCACGTGATTAGCTGTCCTTAAATGTGATTTTCTGTCCTTAGATGCGACTAGCTGTTCTTACATGTGACTTATTGTCCTTACATGTGATTAGCTGGCCTTGCATGTGATTTACTGTCCTTGCATGTGATATTCTGTTCTTGCATGTGACTTACTGTCATTACATGTGATTTACTGTCCTTGCATGTGATTACCTGGCCTTGCATGTGATTTACTGTCCTTATATGTGATTTACTGTCCTTAGATGTGAATAGCTGCCCTTACATGTGACTAACTGTCCTCACACGTTATTTACTGTCCTTAGATGTGACTAACTGTCCTTACATATGACGTACTGTCCTTACATGTGATTTACTGTTCTTAAATGTGATTAGCTGTCCTTACATGTTATTAGCTGTCCTTACATGTAATTTACTGCCCTTAGATGTGATTTACACTCCTTAGATGAGACTAGCTGTCGTTACATGTGAATAGCTGTCCTTAGATGTGATTTACTGTGCTTAGATGTGACTTTCTGTCCTTACATGTGATTGGCTGTCCTTACATGTGACTAGCTCTCCTTAAATGTGACTAGCTGTCCTTTCATGTGACTTACTGTTCTTACATGTGATTTACTGTCCTTGCATGTGCTTAGCTGTCCTTATATGTGATTTTCTGTCCTTAGATGTGACTAGCTGATTTTCATTGTGACTTTATGTCCTTACATGTGATTTACCGATTATAGTTGTGATTTACTGTCTTTAGATGTGACTAGCTGTCCTTGCTTCTGATTTGCTGTGCTTAGTTGTGATTTGCTGTCCTTAGTTGTGAATTACTGTCCTCACATGTGATTAGCTGTCCTAAAATGTGAGTAGTTGTCCTTACATGTGATTAGCTGTCCTTACATGTGATTAGCTGTCCTTACATCTGATTTACTGTCCTTAGTTAAGATTTACTGTCCTTAGATGTCACTAGCTGTCCTTACATGTGATTTGTTATCCTTAAATGTGAAGTGCTGTCCTTAGTTGTGATTTATCTCCTTACATTTGATTAGCTGTCCTTAGATGTGACCAGCTGTCCTTACATGTGATTAGGTATCCTTACATGTAACTTACAGTCCTTACATGTGATTTACTGTCCTTACATGTGACTAGCTGTCCTTACTTATAATTTTACTGTAGTTAGTTGTTATTTGCTGATCTTAGATGTTACTAGCTTCCCTTAGATGTGAATAGCCATCCTTACATGTGATTTACTATCCTTACATGTGACTAGCTGTCCTTAGTTGTGATTTTACTGTCCTTAGATGTGACTAGCTGCCCCTAGATGTGACTTACTGTCCTTAAATGTTATTAACTGTCCTTAGATCTTACTAGCTGTAACTACATGTGTTTTAGTGTCCTTACATGCGATTTACTGTCCCTAAATGTGACTGCCTGTCCTTAAATGTGATTTACTGTTCTTGCATGTGGATTACTGTCCTTACATCTGCTTTACTGTCCTTACATGTGATTTACTGTCTATACATCTCATTTGCTGTCCTTACATATGATTAGCTGTCCTTACAAGTGATTAGCTGTCCTTACATGTAATTTACTGTCCTGAGATGTGATTTACACTCCTTTGATGTGACTAGCTGTCCTTACAAATGACTTACTGTCCTTGAATGTGAATAGCTGTCCTTAGATGTGATTTACTCTCCTTCGATGTGACTTACTGCCCTTACGTGTGATTAGCTGTCCTTACATGTGACTTACTCTGCTTACATGTGATTAGCTGTCCTTACATGTGACTTATTGTCCTTACATGTGATTTACTGTCCTTAGTTGTGATTTACACTCCTTAGATGTGACTAGCTGTCCTTACATGTGACTTATTGTCCTTTCATGTGATTTACTGCCCTTACATGTGATTAGCCATCCTTACATCTTATTTACTGTCCTTACATGTGACTAGCTGTCCTTACTTATGATTTTACTGTCCTTTTATGTGACTAGACGTCCTTACATGTGATTTGCTGTCCTTAGATGTGACTAGCAGTCCTTACATGAAATTTAATGTCCTTAATTGTGATTTACAGTACTTAGATGTGACTAGCTGTCCTTACATGTGACTTACTGTCCTTACATGTGACTAGCTGTCCTTACATGTGACTTACTGTCCTTACATGTGATTTACCGGTTATAATTGTGATTTACTGTCCTTAGTTGTGATTTACTGTCCTTAGATGTGACTAGCTGTCCTTACATGTGATTTGCTGTCCATAGATGTGATTTGCTGTCCTTAGTTGTGATTTACTGTCCTTACATGTGATTAGCTGTCTTTCGATGTGACTAGTTATCCTTACATGTAATTAGCTGTCCTTACCTGTGAATAGCTGTCCTTACACGTGACTTACTGTCCCTAAATGTGATTTACTGTCCTTAGTTGTGATTTACTGTCCTTATATGTGACTAGACGTCCTTACATGTGATTTGCTGTCGTTAGTTGTGATTTACCGTCCTCACATGTGATTTACTGTCCTTAGATGTGACTTATTGTCCTTACATCTGATTAGCTGTCCTTACATGTGATTAGCCGTCCTTACATGTGATTTAATGTCCTTGCGTGTGATTTGCTCTCCTTACATCTGATTTACTGTCCTTGCATGTGATTAGCTGTCCTTACATTTGACTTACTCTCCTTACATGTGATTTACCGCCCTTACATGTGATTTGCTGTCCTTAAATGTGATTTACTGTCCTTACATGTGATTTGCCGTCCTTACATGTGATTTACTGTCCTTACATGTGTTTTACTCTCCTTACATATGATTTACTGTCCTTGCGTCTGATTTACTCTCCTTGCATTTGAATTACTTTCCTTGCATGTGATTAGCTGTCCTTACATGTGATTAGCTGACCTTACATGTGATTTACTATCTTGACATGTGATTAGCCGTCCTTACATGTTATTTACTGTCCTTAGTTGTGATTTACTGTCCTTACATGTGACTAGCAGTCCTTACATGAGATTTAATGTCCTTAATTGTGATTTACTGTCCTTAGGTGTGATTTACTGTCCTCAGTTGTGATTTACTGTCCTTAGGTGACTAACTGATTAGCTGTCCTTAGATGTGACTGGTTGTCCTTACATGTGAGTAGCTGTCCTTACATGTGATTAGCTGTCCTTACATGTGACCAGCTGTAATTACATGTGATGAGCTGTCCTTACATGTGATTAGCTGTCCTTACATATGATTAGCTGTCCTTACATATGACCAGCTGTCCTTACATGTGAATAGCTGTCCTTACATGTGATTAGCTGTCCTTACATGTGACTCGCTGCCCTGACCTGTGAATAGCTGTCCTTAGTTGTAATTTACCGTCCTAACATGTGATTAGCTGTCCTTAGATTAGACAAGTTGTCCTTGCACGTAATTAGCTGTCCTTACATGTGACTTACTGTACTTACATTTGATTTACTGTCCTTAGTTGTGATTTACTGTCCGTACATGTGACTAGCTGTCCTTACATGTGATTTATTGTCCTTGCATGTGAATTCCTGTCCTTACATGTGATTTACTGTTCTTAGTTGTGATTTACCTTCCTCAGATGTGACTAGCTCTCCTTACATGTTACTAGCTGTCCTTACATGTGATATACTGTCCTTAGTTGTGATTTACCGTCCTTAGATGTGACTAGCTGTCCTTACATGTGATTAGCTGCCCTTACATGTGACTTATTGTCCTTACATGTGATTAGCTGTCCTTACATGTGACTTACTGTACTTACATTTGATTTACTGTCCTTAGTTGTGATTTACTGTCCGTACATGTGACTAGCTGTCCTTACATGTGATTTATTGTCCTTGCATGTGAATTCCTGTCCTTACATGTGATTTACTGTTCTTAGTTGTGATTTACCTTCCTCAGATGTGACTAGCTCTCCTTACATGTTACTAGCTGTCCTTACATGTGATATACTGTCCTTAGTTGTGATTTACCGTCCTTAGATGTGACTAGCTGTCCTTACATGTGATCAGCTGCCCTTACATGTGACTTATTGTCCTTACATGTGATTAGCTGTCCTTACATGTGATTAGCTGCCCTTACGTGTGACTTATTGTCCTTACATGTGATTAGCTGGCCTTACATGTGATGAGCTGTCCTTACATGTTATTAGCTGCCCTTACATGTGACTTATTGTCCTTACATCTGATTTGCTTTCCTTACATGTGATTAGCTGTCCTTACATGTGACTAGCTGTCCTTACATGTGATTTACTGTCCCTAGATGTGATTTACTGTCCTTACATGTAACTTACTATCCTTACATGTGATTAGCTATTCTTACATGTGATTGGCTGTCCTTTCATGTGATTAGCTGGTCTTATATGTGATTTTAACTGGCCTTACATGTGATTAGCTGTCGTTACATGTGAATAGCTGTCCTTACATGTGATTTGCTGTTCTTATATGTGATTTGCTTATTGACGTGAGAACAATTTGAGGACAATTTGAGCTTCAAATTGCCCAAAAATTAAAACGAGGCTCAGCAAAATTTACTAGTTCCTACAAAAGAGTGTGTAGTCAAATTTTTTGTCAAAAAATCCTATATTTGAAGTAATGTAGCCTGAGCTTGCTCTTAAATTGTTACAAAATTTCGGCAGGCTTGATTCTCATTGTTTGTTACATTTCATTACTTTGCAATCGAGAATTTTTCTGCCTACATAAATGTTTAAAAATATAATTTTGAAAATGTAAATATCAATATGTTTTATGGGGAAGCGTCATTGACCCTTGCGGTTGGTTTTCATGACGTCCTCTGAAACTCATTCAAATGAAATATAAAATTAGCGTTCTAATAACAAACTTGGATGTTTTGTGGTTTTTCGCTCACAAACTTTTATTTTTTACAAGCGCTCACAATGCCATTTTAAACATATTTAACCCCCGCTTATTATGCAAGCACCTTTTGCTTTTTTTACCATATAGATAAAAATTAGTAAAAAAGTAACGATAGCCAATCACATGTAAGGACAGCTAATCACATGTAAGGAAAGCTAATCACATGTAAGGACAGCCAATTACATGTAAGGACGGCTAATCACATGCAAGGGCAGTTAGTCACATGTAAGGACAGTTAATCACATGTAAGGAGAGCTAATCACATGTAAGGACAACTAGTCACATCTAAGGACAGCTAATCACATGTAAGGACAGCTAATCACATGTAAGGACAGCTAATCACATGTAAGGACAACTAGTCACATCTAAGTACAGCTAATCACATGTAAGGACAGTAAATCACATGTAAGGACAGCAAATCACATGTAAGGACAGCTAATCACATATAAGGACAGCTAATCACATGTAAGGACAGTAAATCACATGTAAGGACAGTAAGTCACATGTAAGGACAGTTAATCACATCTAAGGACAGAAAATCACATCTAAGGACAGCTAATCACATGCAAGGACAGTAAATCACATGTGAGGACATCTAATTATATAAGGACAAGTAATCATAGTACGTTTCATGGGAATTAGCTAAAGGTACACTTCCTGGGAAGCTTACATGACGAACTAACCCACACGTTCCAGTCCTAACTGCGCCTATGGTGACAGACAGGTCACGTGAAAATGCTGGGGAACAGTCAAGTGAAAAATGCTAACTATAGAAAGATCGAAATCTTTTCTTAATTTATTTCAAATTTCTAGCAAAATACAATAACGCTAGCACACACGTCTTGGACTTCAGAATATGCTCATTATCAAAAAAGGTTTTTTTATAAAAAATCACAAAAAGATGAGCAAACTAACAGAATTCCAACAAAGAGACTTTTAAAACAAATCATGCTACAGAAAAAGCCAAACAGAATGGTATGTACGTTACCACTAAAAAAAGTTAGCACAATTCCTCAAACTGAAGCCAAGAAAGGTGGACTCAAGAAATAAACGATAGTTTACAACTCCTTCCAAAAATGAAATGGAAAGAAATTTATCTATTGGCATTTGGTTGCACAAAATCTAATTTTTTAAGAACTTTTCATTTCAAATATGCTCATCAAAGAATAAGAACAAACAATTTTTTTTAAAACGCAACTTAGTCACAACAAAACTCTGCTCCTTTTGTAACAAAGACCTCGAAAGTCTAATTAGTTTGTTTCTAACATGCCCTTCAACCAAATCTTTCTGGTCTGATGTTATATACTGGATTAGACAAACCTTTAGAAATATCGAATACAACTTTTAGGATTACGCATGTGTGACACACAAGTTCAAAATTTAATTCAAGATTCATCTAAAAAAACCCCGAAATAACGAATTTTATGCAAAAAGTGGAAAATAAACACATCAGTGTTATTGATAAATGGGAACCTTTCTTTTACTATACCTGATCTATTGTACAACTTAGTCTTTATATATACCAAAGTGTTCTTCTTCTTTGCTTTTTACCTATGAATATAGAAAAATAATGAGGGCGTGATTGCTTTTCCATTATACATGTCCCCTATGTATAATTACAGTATCATTATCAACAAGAACAGCAACACAGACACCAATATCAACTTCAACAGCAACATCAAAATTAACACCAACAACAACTTTAAAACAAACACTACCAAGAAGAAAACAAACACCAACATTAGCATCAACACCAACAAAAACGCAAACATCAACACCACCATCGACACTAACACCAAAATTATTGCCAACAACAACTTTAACACCACCAACAACAACGATATCAACATCAACAACATTAACACTACCACTAACAAAAACATCACTACTAACACGAAGAACAACAACAGCAACAGCAAGAAGAACACCAACAACAAAAACAACAATAGCAATATCATCAACAACACTAACATAAACATTAATATCAAAATCAACAATTAACCAACTTTAACATCAACTTTATTAACAACACCATCACCAACACCAACTTCAAAATTAACACCAACAACAACTTTAAGAAAAACACAACCAAGAACAAAACAAACACCAGCATCAACATCAACCTCAACACCAACAAAAAATCAAATATCAACATCACCACCAACTTTAATACCAACAACCTTAACACTAACAGCAACAACATTAACACTAACAAAAACATCACTACCAACAATAACACGTAGAACAATAACATCAGCAACATTAACAAGAACACAAACAACAAAAACAACAATAGCAGTATTATCAACAACAATACTAACATAAACACTAATATCAAAAGCAACAATGAATCAACTTTAACATCAGCAGCAATAACAACACCATCAACAACACCGAAATTAACACCAACAACAACTTTATGAAAAACAACACCAAGAACAAAACAAATACCAACATCAGCATCAACCTCAACACCAACAAAACGAGAATATCAACACCACCACCAAAACTAACACCAAAACTAACGCCAACAACACCTTTAACAGCAATAGCAACAACGACATTAACCACATTCATACTAACAAAAATGTCACTACCAACACTAACACCAGCAACATCAACAACAAGAATACCAATAACAAAAACAACAACAGCAATATTATCAACAACACTAACATAAACATTAATATCAAAATCGACAATTAATCAACTTTAACATCAACAGCAATAACAACACCATCACCAACACCAACATCAAAATTAACATCAAAACTAGCACCACCAACATAAACACCAACATCAGCATCAAAAACAACATCATCTTCAACACCAACATAAATACCAACATCGACACGAACATCAACACCACCACCAATATTGACACCAAAACGAACACCAACAACAACTTTAACACCAACAACGACACCAACAAAACAACTACACCATCAACACCACCACCAACAACAACAACAATAATAACAATAAATAAATCCTACACCGCCACCATTAATACCAACACGAACATTAAACAAACACCATCACCACCAACAGAAACACTACTAACGCCGACACCAAAATCACCACAATCACCAACAACAATACCAACATTAACACAAATCCCAACAGAACCACCAAAACAATGACAACATTTATTAATTGTTGGAAAAGTTACGCGTACTAAACAATAGAGGAATTAATAAACAAAATGTAAATAGAAATTATGCTCTGCTGAGGTTAGATTGTGCAACCGTGATATAAAAGAATATCTTTACAACAGACCGGAAACCGAAAGATATAGCTGTAATTAAGTATTAACTTTAAAGTGACAACCGGCGCGTGGCAATGATTTGGAAACGTGTCACGTTACATTGCATGACAAGAACAACTGTTACCAATGTCAAACGTGACGGGAAGTATATAGCCGCAAAGGCGGGTTCGGGTAATTGTAAGGCTTGGCCTTACGTATAGGAAAAACCCACGCAATGTACGTAGTTAGCTGAACTGTACTCTTGTATTCTATTCCGCATATTTGTAAGTAAACGCCTTGATTTAGAGAACATAAATACTCATAGAATTGTAACCTAGGTATGATTGTGCTGAAGAATTGATTGATTGTACTCGCAATAAAGAACCATGAAAGATACACTCCTTGTGTCTGATCGTTGTAGACCAGACTTATCACAGATTTCGAGAGCGTGAAACGAAATTCTGACATTGGTTATACGTCCAGCTAACAGCTAGGTTAAATATACAAATTCTAACCATACCGAAAGCGTGGCAACATCGCTCTTCTGTAACCGTCCAAAATGTTAGCTGCATTAATCTTCATTTGACGAACTGCAATAGCTGTAATTTGCTGCCTCGTGATTTTGACTATCTTGTGACCACAGCGTAGTTTAGGGCGGAAAAGTGTGCGCCTTGCATAGGGTTTCAGGGTCGAGAGGCTTGGAGAAGATGAAGCTTCTTCGTCGGAGTACCTTTCTGAGGTATTTGTATCTGAAAAAGAGCAAAATCAGCAAATTCTGTTGTCGATGAACCTCCTTTGCATAAGGTTCGGTACATGTAATGTTCCACGTATATACACTAGCTATAGGTCTATAGGTGTTATCAAAGATACTAGCTCTTATATAGAGTGATTTTGTTCATATAATATTTTTCCGTTATTGTCTTTGCAATTACCGTGAAAAACATAAAAAAAAGTAGACATCATATTTGTAGATTGACGAAAACGTGACATTTGCATTAGATTCGGTTCATGTAAAGTTCCACGTATATACACTAGCTATGGGTCCATAGGTGTGATCGAAGAAACCAGCTCTTATATAGAGTGATTTTGTTTATATAATAATATTTTTCCTAGTGTCTTTGCAATTACCGTGAAAAACAAAGAAGTAGACATCATATTTGTAGATTGACAAAAACGTAACATTTGCATTAGATTCGGTACATGTAAAGTTCCACGTATATACACTAGCTATAGAACTATAGATGTGATCGAAGATACTAGCTCTGTTATAGAGTGATTTTGTTCATATAATAATTTTTTCCGTAATTGTCTTTGCAATTACGTGAAAAACATAAAAAAGTAAACATCACATTTGTAGATGGACAAAAACGTGACGTCATTAGCATGTTCCATCGGATTTTTGTTTATGGTTATTAGCCATTCAGAGCGCGCGATTTCATTTAAATATATTACAAAGCGAACTCTAATACGCCTTTGTCCGCTTACCTGCATCACATAAGTGTAAAACCGTAAATTTGTCACTCTGTGTAGCTGAGCTGCCTGGCTGTGAATAGGAGGAGTAGCCTTTGGTTGAACTAGCGTCGTTGTTGAGAAGAACGGCCAAAACGTTCTTTTCCTCCGCCGTATTAATAACAAGCACACGCCCTGCCGCGAGTGCCCGCTGACCATGGGGTGACGCAAGAACTGCAGCCTGGATAATAAGAGAATAACATGACTTTTTGAGGGAATATTGTTTATTTGCGCCCGCGTAGTGTCATTTGCGGCCCGAGCG